>JAVQJS010068572.1:0-14468 GCA_036024795.1 Galaxias rostratus | reverse complement strand
CCCCCCCCCCCCCCCCCCCCCCCCCCCCCCCCCCCCCCCCCCCCCCCCCCCCCCCCCCCCCCCCCCCCCCCCCCCCCCCCCCCCCCCCCCCCCCCCCCCCCCCCCCCCCCCCCCCAGCGGAGAGTGCTCTGCAAGGGTCATGATTGCACTCTAGTTCTGTCTGCATTTCTTGGTCTGTAGTTTTTTTCTCATTATTATTATTACCATTGCTACACATAGCTCTAAACTTTTTGCAAATGATTTCTGCTTGCAGCATTAAATCAGTGCATGTCTGTCACTCTTTTCCTGTGATGCCTCTGACCTTCAGTCCTTTCTATGCCTATTCCTCATCACAGATTATTTCTTCTCTTGTTCTTATCCTTATTTCACCCCTCCCACAATCACTGTCCGGCTTTGTTTCATCCTTCCTCTTCATTTGTCTCACTGCCAATTGTTTGCAGCAATTCAAATTAAAAAGAATTTTCGAGTTATTGCATCCCCATTTAAAATCAGCCAGCACTAACCTATTGGGCCCTGCTATTTCGCTCCGGCAAGAGTTCTAAATCAGGCAGGGAAGATGAAGTAAAAGGGAGAGGGAGGATGGCGGAGAGTTGAAAAAAAAAAGGAGATTGAGAGTGATAGGCTGACTGGGAATAAAGTGGAAGATCAAGGGATAACTAGAAAGAGGAGAACAGCGAGTGAATAACGTGCTGGTGTGCTTTTATACATAGGGGACAAGTTAATTTCATCATTCCGTTTCTGAATAATTTAAAACAATTGACTTTTCAATGTACTTTTGCTTTGAACTTGGTTTTGATTAAAAGTATATGTATGACGTTGAAAATTAGTTTGAGTCCACCAAGGGGGCTGTAAAACGTTCAGATATTTTCTTCCTGTCATGAAGTGCACCATCAACCGTCACTTTCATTTTGAGATAAACATTTACAATTAAAGAGATACTTAACCCATTTTCATAGAAATGTATATGCTGTTATTTTATCCAAATTAAAGATTTAAAGATTTTGAACAAGTTTGGTCCATAGGACCAATGTAGGTGAAATTCACATATTTTCCTGACCACCAGCAATTCAATGGTTAATTAATTGTACACTGCAATGTTCATAGGTCATTGAGCAAATCAAACTTATAACCAACTAACTTTGCTTGGCTGAAAAGTAAGTGGTTTGATAAAAAAATTATCAGTAATGTCCCCCGATGACACATTAATGTAATTTTCTCAACTCGTTTGACACTCGGCGGTTGGATTTACGGAAGGCTAAAAGACAACGTAATGTTTAAAATACAACATTGGCGTGTGATGAACAACATCAGCAGATTGAAAATGGGTGAACTATCGCTTTAAAGGAGTCACATTCTTAACACTTCAATCGTTATTTGTTTTTTTTCATTTGTGTGGTCCTGACCGTTCGGTTTCAAAGTCTTAGTCCTCAGTCTCCCCTGTGAACCTACCTACCTTGCCAGGGTAAATCACCCTGAACCTCACCACATCGGCTGGATCCCGCCTAATCCCTGGTCTGAGACAACAAAAGTGTGACAAGCCAGTGCTGGGGATCATAGTGGGTGGTATATGCACACAAGTCTCTGTCCATCCCTAAGACTTCTAATCCTTGAGGATCACCTCACTAGGCAGCATGGATCCCTGGGTGACAGTGTAGGCGGTGCTCCCACTCCGTCAGCTTGACTCATACCCTAATCATTGGAGTTGCTCACGTAACATCTGCAATAAATTCACAAAATGTGCAGAAAATAGGTGATGATTATCTTGCCATAATTTGCAGCCAAACCATGTGGCAAGCTTCTGGACTGCGCCTCTGGTTTGCTTCATGCAAAATCAGAAACAAGCAGAGGTTAGACCCTAGATCTAAGATGGGGTTGAGAGGGGCCAGCTGTGACCTCATCTCGGTCCACACTAGAGTTAATGTGGAAAGGGAGCCCCCATGCATGCTTGTTATATAAGGACTAGTGTAAGTATGCACTCAGCCATTACCATGGATGTAATCTGAATAACAGTTACCTTGGTTATTGTGCAGTGTGGGAATATGTACAGTGAAAATCTCAAAGCCAATGAAAAATTCCATTTGGTCAATACGTTTGATGTTTATCCCCACAGAATAATTTAAAAGGCATGATTACAAACTTATATTTGTCAACATACATGCACTGTATGTACAGCAGGGAGCTTCATGGAAAAATATATATTAGTGAATATAAAGTGAAGTGGTACCTTTTGACAAATTATATCTATTGAAGGTTATTCCCATATCTAATATTTTCATATTATTATAAACTTGACAAAGTTTATAGGTATGTGGTCTTAGTTGTTAAGCCTGTGACCAAGTGTACTGAAACATGCTGTCTCTCCTAATCCATGGAAACGGAAAACTAGGCCAGTTTGGTTTCATACTGCTTTGAGGCTCATGGTTCAAAAGAGGAATAAAGGCTCAACAACTATATAAGACCTACCTGCAACACTAATCCATGTTTTGTCGTCATATCTTACAATTGTATTGTAAGGAATAAAATAATATAATAATGAAGAGATGTTTGGTGAGACAGATAAACAACAACTTAATGAGGCGCATGGACAACTGTTTATTGAGGCTTGTGCAGCCTTCCTTTCAAATGCAATTACACACTAGGTTGCCCGCAGGAAATCTGTGTCTGTCTGCATCCTTCCAGTCAGCGTTTAGCGTATGTGCATATAGTGGAGTTTCAGAGCTACTTCCCTCACACATTCGTGATTTAAAATTAAGATAATAATCAAACATATAATATGTATTGACAGTTACGTAATGACCGGTTATATAGCATACATTAACGACTTTCATGCAGTTATGCTGGTTGCGTTAGAAGTGGTGCCCTGTACAGCTCCCGGTGATCTCAGAAACTCTCATAGGAACTAAAACAGCAATGAGACTGTTATTCGTCCCATGTGTGTGTCCCTGTGGTGTCAATTTTGAATGTATGTAGCCTGCGTGACTCAAGTCAATAGTGATTTATAATCAGACGGCGAATCACGGGATCTCATACATGTTGCTTTAGCGCATCATGCAAGCGCACGCCTAATCCAGCGGTCCATGGGATTGGGCAGAGGGAGTGGAGGTTTAGAAAAGGAAATACTGGATTGGTAGAGTTCAGAGTCAAACTTGTTGACTCACATTTCGTGCGGTATTGTCCTTAAACGCTAACCTTCCACTCAGCGCGGAGCTGTCCATTGGCAGTGGTGCTGAATCTACTATCGTTAATTTGAATCAAAGCGGGACTAAGAAAAACAAGTAAAGAATTAAAGTACTTTTTGTTTTACGTTTTTCTTTCGCGAATTGAAATTCTGTTGCACATACATTTGTTTAACACATTAATACTTTTCTTTCTATTAAGACTGGTGGAATTCAACAAAACAGCGTCTGTCCAGTCTCACCCAGAGCGCATTAAAGCTCCGCATTTTGACCTGGCGAGGTAGTGGACTCACAAAGGAAGAAAAATGGCTTTTATGGTGAAACACGTGGTGGGAGGGCAATTGAAGAATCTGACTGGGGGATTGGAGGCAGAAAAACCTGAAGGAGAGAAAACAGAAGCCGCGGCGCAGGGCATGACCCAAGAAGAATTTGAACAATATCAGCAACAGTTAGAGGAAGAAAAGTAAGTATATGCAGAGTTTGATCATGTCACACGTGTTGGCCGAAATACCTATGGTATTCAATGGCTTTATTAAGTGGATATGCACAAAAAGTAGACTAACCCTGAGCATTTATTTAGAAGCATCGGGTGCGCCATACAGAAGCTCATTTTACGCATCAGTGCAATCAACGGCGTTTTGTTTTACACACAGCTGCTACATTGTCTCAGTGAGTTGTGCTCATTGTGTCTCTTAGGTCTGTCAAATTGTAGGTCAGCGAACCATTTGGAGTTGAAATTAATGTGCTGTTGAAATATGTACATTTCAAACTAAAATCAATGTAAGCTCATTGTCCCTGCACAGTGATTTCTTTACACACTTTATTTAACTGTCCTTAAACAAACGCATTTAAATTATTGCATTATGTTTTGCTAACTAATCAAATGTTTGATTAATTCCGTTTGGATATTCTACATCTTACAATATTAGTTAATTGTGCATGCGCGCTGCGTGTGTGTTAGCGTTCCTTGTTGCGACACATAAACCAAAAATAATCCAACGTGAATGTTATATCAACAAGGTTGTTTGATTTAGAGATAGTTAAAAAATTTGACATTGTTTCTTAAAATTGTTTTACGGATGATCTGTCTTTTCTAATACAAGCATCAATAAGATAAGGAAAAGACACCCAAAAAAAAAAAAAAAAGGTTTAGCTTGTATTTGTTATTTTTGAAAGACCAATCTGAAATTGCACCCCTACGGTTTCTTGTTAACCGCAATTATATTCTTAATAATGAAATGTATCATTACAGATTTAACTTAATTGAACAATATAACCATCTATCATGTAACTAATGATGCCTCTTAGATTGAAGGTGCTTAGGTATAGCATTTTCTTAGTATAACTGCTAGGAAGCAATAGGATCACGTGTTTAACATAAGCTCACATTAAGGAGACAGAATTGTGGGAATATGTCTGGGTGATGTGATCTTCTTTTGACACCATGCGTATAAAGTTTGATGCCTACAGTCACATTCTGTGGGCATGTTGTTTTTACACAAGGTCATGAAAAAGGTCATGTCAGAAAATGTATTTGAATGTGTTCCCACAGTTTTCTCTACTGCAATAATTGGGGGGTCTGTAATCACATGATATGCAGAATGTGTTGCCTTAAACCATGATGGTATGTGGTTGGCTAGACCAACTTTGAGCGTGGCTGTGCAAAATTGTTGCAGAGAGGGCTGATCTTGGTTCAGTTTTGGATAGCATCTGTTGAAGTAGGCGAAGAATAGTCAGTCAGTCATTAGTGCCCGCCATCTAGTAGAACTGAAACCCCTTAGTAAAGGATGCATCAGGGGCTCGTGTACACAAACAGGGCACGCAATTCCACCTCCTACCGATTTTGCTGGCCACATCTCAGACTTGGTAGCCAGCAGCAGAATGCCCTGTACAAGTTTTTTTTGTTGCTTTCTGATGTCTGCATGACATATGCCTCTCTGATTATATTACATGCATGTAATGTAGCGAAACAGTGGCCGCTCTGGTGCCCATGCCAGCCCTGTCTGCCGGGGTGGCTGGTGTATGGAAAGTGGCATGCTAAGAAGATGCTGCTATAGGGTTTAGGTGATTATCTAACCTCTGTGTGTGTGTGTGTGTGTGTGTGTGTGTGTGTGTGTGTGTGTGTGTGTGTGTGTGTGTGTGTGTGTGTGTGCTCAGAGGCATATCAAATAGTGGAGTGTACCCAATATGACACCACTGCCTCTCCTCTTCCTCAGGCAGGAACGAGAGGCCGGTTTTGCACAAAAGAAAGCAGAACGAGCAACAGTGAGAAGTCACTTCAGAGATAAATACAGACTGCCAAAGGTACAACTAAAATGTATTGAAATATTCAAAATATCTATAACATGTCCATTCATCTTCAAATGGATCAAATGTTCTTTGCAGTCTATGCCCTCCCACTTGTTCATTTCTCCTGTTCACGTCACCCTTCCACTGAATAATGTGTGTGCTTCAGAATGAGCTGGATGAGACTCAGATCCAGCAGGCAGGGGATGACGTGCAGCTTCCCACAGAACTGGCTAAGATGATTGCTGAGGACAACCAGGAGGAAGAGAGCAAACAGTCGGTACTGGGCCAGCTGACAAACATCCAGAATGTGGATCTAGACCATTTGAAGGACAAAGCCCAAGCCACATTGGAAGACCTTAAACAGTCTGCTGAGAAGTGCAGTCTCATGTGATCTTGTCAACTTGTTATTTCTGATCTCTCTCTCATGTTCCCTGCCCTTCCTCTCTGTCACCTCACATGATGATAGATACAGTGTATCACAAATTATGATAATGAGTTCACATTGCTCCATAAATATTCAGATTTGCAATGAATGAAAATGCATTTACCCACAGGTCTTAAGACAAACACACAAAATAAACACTGCAAGTAAAATACGAGACATTTTAAAAAAAATCCATAAGTAACACTACAACACATTTCTGATACACTTACCTAAAATCATGTGTTGGCATCAAAAGCAAAGTCTGGTTTCAGGTTCATGTTTCTGTTGCGTGTCTGTGCCACTTAGAGCAGACCATCTGTAGTGTCCCAGCTAAATTTTATGATTCAAATGAACCTATCACCTGTCCTTATATTGCCCTTTAGTCTTCGACCTCTCCTTTTCAGTGGAACTGTTTGGTGTTGTTTAGCCGATATGAAGTGTCAAGTGTTGTCTTTGAAAATGTCATCCTTCGGCTGAGAGTGCTGATGAGCGTAACGAACAGCACACAGTCTTATGAACACACCGCATACTTGTATGAATTGTTGTCATCTTTCTTAACTGAGTAAAAAACACTGGATTGAAGTAAATGAGCAGTTGGGGACTTAATTGTAGAACAGTACATTTTGTTTTCGGAACATGTCATGTGTTGTCAGTACATTGTGTGACTATAGGCTACTGTACCAAGACAGGATGGCGTACGTGCAATAACATCTTATTTTATTATTTTATGAAATATCAACTGTACATGCTTGTTCATTGGAAAGTTAAAGTAATTGCACTAACAAAGTAAGGAGTATGTCATTGATTCTTACAGACCAATCACATTTTACAATGTATATGGTACAGACATATTTCAAGAAAGGGCTTCCATGGGCCTTTTCAAATACCCCTTTCTCTTCTTTACATCATAGTTGAACTGATGTATTTCAGCTACTGTATTAATTTTGTTGATTTCAGGGGAACTGAATTGATAATAAACACATTTTCAAGAAATGTGAGTCATATTGTTTTGATGATTGCTTAAGTGTATGATGGTGTATGAAAGCCAGCACATAAGTAAAAATCGTAAAGACGTAATTGTTATGGATGGAAAATACAACATTTGAACACCAGGGGGAAGCAAAAATACTGTTAGAGAAAGAATCACAGTCTCAAATGTTTTTTCCAAGAGCCGTTTACAGCATCCATAGCGTTCGAGCCTACATAGTAATGCCTAAAACAAAAACCAAGAGTTTCAATTATCATGACAAACCAAATATCAATGACTGCATAAGTGATGCAAACCGTTCTTGGCATTTATTTATTTTATTATTTTGACATAGGTTTATTTTTAATAATAAACCTATTGTTTTTTAAGTTAAATAAAGGAAAAAAACAATATGATTCCAATCTCCCTTAAGAAAGGCAGCCATCTGATGAATTAAGACTGGAAATTGTGCATATACTCAGAGGCATGTATAAAAACCTAAGCAAGACAAATCATGAGCTTTTACCCTAGAACCGCGTTGTTTAATTTCAATAGAAGAGCTAAGCTATTGATAGTTTTCAAGTGCGATGTGAAAGGGTAGAGCTGTAAATATTGAGGCTGAAACCATTCCCTATTGATAGGCTCCAGTGCGTGAACAATTTTCAGCCTAGAAAGACACAAGGCCACTGCATGGCCAATCTGACACAATTGAGGTGAAACGGCCCAGAAAATACTATTCTTCTCCGTTCTCTCCTATCAATCAGAGTTTAAGAACCCAAATAGACTAGAGAGCGAAGGATGAAAAAGAGCGACAACTAGTTTAGTTTCCATTAATAAGAACCTATAGAGGAAACCCCACACGGTGTGCTCCTCTGTGTCTCTAAAAAGGAACAGATTTGTTATTCCTGACAGAAAATGGATGCAGTGGGTTACAGATGTGAGCTCCTTGCAATGGAATGCATTCTCTCGGCTGCTCTGGGACTCATGAGCACTTTCTGCCTCCTCGAATTTGGAAACAGAAGTGCAAAAAAGAGAGGGTGGGAGAGAAAGAGGTAGAGAGCAAGGTATAGGCCGCACACGCGAGATTTATTCCGTGCTTACTGAATAGAAACGGCTAAAATTTAACCTTGTACCTAGGCTTCTAGAAACTGGTCCCACTACCGACTCCTCAATAACGACCAATCGTTAAACAGCGTTGTAAAATGGGATAGGGGGGGAGGAAAACTTTCCTTTCTCTGTCAGCAAGAGGAGGGGTGTAGTGGGAAATGCCAAACGAAGCGTTAAGCATAACTACAGGCGGGGGGACAAAGACAGATAGCGGGAGAAAGTAATCCACGACTGGAAAACTGGATTTTAACCAAACTAGGAATACGAGAACAAACCTTAAACTAAGAAAGTTTGATACCCTATTTAATACCGACGAGAAGAAAGCTACAACTAGGCTAATTCGATGGCATTAACAAATAACGCAGTGAGTCAACTTTGTACACAAGGATTAGATAGCCGCAATTTTGGTGCCATTTATTCTCTGAACTGACCCTACTATTTATGGCATGGATTGGTTACTAGTCTGGAAATTGTTTATTTTGAGCAAGACTGTTATAATCGAAGGGTACCATTTCTCATCGTCCTAAAGAGAGACTCTAGGGCCATTGTACGAGCACGAGGGTGATCGCCGCAGGATAATGCATCCATTAAGGCAAGGAAGACAATTTTGACCTGATGTATTTAGCTGTTTTGGGATATAAATGCTCATCAACCAATTGAAAATTTTAACAGGAAACAATGAAAAGTTGGTGCAGCGCACTTGCGCTTTTCTCATGGCTGCTATTGGTGTTGGATGCCCAACTAATATGCTGGCAAGCACTTTTACGGTGCCACGACGAGCCGGAATGCGAACTTGCATACAGCCAATATTTAGCCGCTTGTGATGGCAACATAAGAGGGACAAGAAGACAGTGCCCAAGCCACTGTATCAATGCACTGATAAGACTTAATCACACTCGCAGTGGACCTGACTTGGAGACCTGCGACTGTGCACAGGATGAGGACTGTTTGAATGCGAAGCGATCGATTGAGCCTTGTCTCCCTCGCAGATATCCAGGAGGTGCAGGTGGGATCGGATGCACAGAAGCACGTCAGCGTTGTGAGGAGGACGCAAGCTGCCACGCCTCCCTATCAGCATATTTGTCGTACTGTGGACAGCTGTTCAATGGCATGAAATGCTCCTCCAAGTGCAAGGCCACAATTCAACAGATGCTTTTAATTCCGAATGGCATGCTGCTAAATCGCTGTGTTTGTGACGGCGTAGAAAGGCCTTTCTGCGAGGTGGTCAAAGAAAATATGAGCAAACTGTGCTCAATAGGGGATCACAGTATAATTTTAGACCAGCCAGATATGGATGATATTTATGAGGATGAAGATTATGATCCAAGAAATGACAGGGATGAGATTTTTTTAGAGTCATCATCTGGTGCCCTGCAATTGTCAAGCTACCTGACGCTCCTGTACTTTCCTCTAGCAAGTATATTGTACTGAGACGTGAATAACTACAAAGAAACATTTAATTTGCTTCCTTTGGGTACATTGAGTTACAGCATATAGCGTTACCACGAGCACACATGGCAGATACACATTTTCACGTAATGCATGGATATTGTAATTGTAAATGATAACTCAGATGTGAAATACAAAGATCAACCCTTAATTCCCTGCCAGAATGTTAAAACAAGATCATGTTAAAGCCTCCAGTCATCAAGTGAGCCAATACTGTGAGAAAGCGACTAAACTTGGCTTAATTCAGTGACAATACCCTTTTTTGGGCACCACACTTGTTTTTCTTTCAGCTTTTCCGTTTGTTTTGTTTTGCTTCAATGGCGGTTGGAGTGTGGCTTTATTAAGACTCAAGATAAACATTGGACGCGTCCAGTTTTTGTTTACTTTCCTTTATTTCAGGAGCCTCATCTACTTTGTGGCAGCCATCACACTTCAAATTGTTGTGGGAACTGCCAGGGAACAGACAAGGCTTTGGGATCAAGTAGATAAATTAGCTGAAGGGCCTCTCCAGCCAGCAGTCTCTCTTCAACCCATCCCCCAACTTGAATTCTTAAACGGAAACTCTCCTCAACCTTCACACTTTTACCACTTTTTAATAACCTTTAGAAAATCTAAGTTAAAATTGATTTAGTTTGACAAACTCATCCGTATTAAACAATTATTAAATGTGAATACAATTCAGTTGGGCAATGCTGAGTCTGTAAATTGTTTTGAAGTGCACTGCCGTAACCTATCCAGGACAACACTGAAAGGCAGGGAGCACCACACTTAGAACCCTCTTTGGGACAGATTAGCAGATCCAAGGTGGCTGTTGGGGTGACATGGGCAGTTGATTGTAAAGAGGTGTGTCAAGTGATTAGTGTGTGTTGCAGACGCAGTGTGACAGCTTACAGGAGCAATGCACAAACTTGGAGCTATCTGTCTATAGGTTTTTGTGTTAGAACTATTGATGAGGCTCAAAAGGCGTTTTAAAATTACATCGTTCACAGCATCACTCACATGTAATGCAAATGTAAAAAGTAGATCATGTCTTTAAATGCTAAATTATAAGAATTTTTTACTTTTCAAAAAGCAATGAAACAATTATTGCACCACAGAAGTCATGCAGACAATGACTTTACTAAACACCATGTTTATGAAAATCGTTTTTCAAGAAAGCCTTTTGCCAGTTTTGCCTTGCCTACTCATACAGCACACAAAGCACAGTCATTTTGAAGGAGTCTTTGGTTTTCCTTATAAATGTCATATATATTTGTTGATCAGGTGGACCTACGGTTTGACAAACAAAGAGGTAGGTTCAATTGTAAAAGTTGGATACAATGTATTTGTTTGTATATTATATTTTATGCTGCAACAATAGATTTCTGAGTTTGGGATTTTGCTGCTAATGCAACAAACACTAATAAACATTCAAATTCATTTGTTTATCATTTTGCAAGCACCTCAACTGTTGCAATGACAAAGTATCAAATGCTTGTTGTTTGACAAAAAATCTATTTAAATTAAAAAATCTGAGCCAAATTGCTCTAATAGTCTGAAACTTTTTAAAAGGTATGTTTGATATACTATCAATTTAAATTACATTAAGTCTAAAATAAACATTTGTTAACACATTTTTAACACATGTTGACAGAAAATGTCATCCACAAATCAACCCGATCTTTCTTCTGCACTGGCTGTGGCTTACTAATGTGTACCTTTTATATTGCCAGCATTGTTGAAGACTTTGGGGATTAAGCCTATGTAACTGGATCCCTGTGAGGAATTTTAATGTGTCTGGCCACACAAAACATCTTTACTGAATAAAGACACTATCTGAACTGTTCGGGTTCAAAGTTACACAGCTCGGTACCGGTTAGTTTTTAAAAAGCTAATGAAGGCAAATTAAACCATTCCCTATTATGTATACCATAAATGTCAGTACATTTTTGGGGGGTTTAATCCTATATTTGCATTTGCTTTTCCCCATATGCCAATTATTAAGCTTTGGATCCAAAAGATAGTATAAGATTATTCTTGTGTTAGCATGGAATTTACAATTAATTTGTGGTAGACGTAAAAGTTAAATGGAGAGGGTCCAACATAAAACTTTTCTGAACTCAATGTATTCAACTTGTACATGCTTTGCATCCTTAACACAAGTAATGGACCCAAGTGGTAAAGCAGTGGTCAGAAACCATTTTGTTAAGAGCTGTAGTGTTCTTTTGTAATTGCAAGGACTGTGTACATTTGTAATATGGCTTTAATTGAATATTTATGAGTCAGAGGGATTTAAATGATGTGCCAAAATCTCATGGCTCTCCAAAAAAAGGATAAATGCTCTACCTCAACCTAGCTGCGGTTTTCAATATCAAAAATATTGGAATGTAGCCTATAACAAAGCAAGTGGAGTAAAAAAAAAGAAATATGAATATCTGATGGGAAAGAATTTCATTCGATTTTGGTTTGTCATTCTACTGTTGCTCTCAACTCATGCTATCTTCCTAACTATCGCTACGCACCTAAAATGTAACCAACACAGCCACCCCTACCCTCTTCAAATCCCCAACTCAGCTTCTGGAACAAAATCAAAACAAACATATGCAGAGAAGGCTTGTGGTTGAGTGGGGGACGGGAGAGGAGGAACTACAGAGGGAGCAGTGTGCTGGCACCCATTTTCTTAATTATCTTTATTCAATGCTAGTCTGAAACAAACCCCTTGCCCCCCTCTCTTCTCCACAGGATATGATGACATAGGGTTTAAGGACTAGTTTTGTTTTCAATTTACACAATGTTCCATTCATGATAGCTGTCTATCTATAGAGAATGGTAGACGCGTGTCTGTGTTGGTGGGTGCACCAATACTTCAAGGATTAACCCTCATCACACATAACCCCCACTTAAACGGCAATGGATGTCAAACAGGTGAAAGAGGGAATACTTGAAACCACAATGCCATGTGTTACAAAAGTGTCCCTCTGTGGTTGGAGAGTTCAAATTAAAAGCAGTGTAGTATTCCTTTTTTAAGTTTTCTTTCACTATTTATTCTGAATTTCCTGAAAGTCAAATTTCTGAACTATATTAGGAGTATGGCACGTCACCAGTTCAGATAAATTAGCCATCTATTTCCAATGCACTGATGATAATAATGGCCTGAACCCTGTTCCAAGTACTCAAAGAATGGAACTTTACAAAGCTTAATTATTTCAAGGGTATGGAGCGATTGATTTTTTGTCATTGAAAGAGTGCATGGTTTATGTATATCAAACTACAACAAATTGAGATGCCAATATCTTTCTCAATTTGTTCAACAAATATATATTTTTAAATCAGCAATATAAAACAACAATAAAAACATGTACAGGTTATCAACAGACATTATTTTGCCCCTTTGCTTTAGGTATTTTGCAGCTATAATTCCATGTTTTTAGCAAATGTCTTACTGCACGTTCCCTTGTGTATACATGAAAATTACCTTTAACAACAAACAACAAGGCAAAGACTGACAACGGTACAACCTGCCACAAACTGTAAGTTAAGCTATAAGGCATTTGCTATTGCTGCTGTATGCCTTTGTCCAGGCCTGTGCCAAACACAGCTAGATGCACACCTAGACTAAAAAGGCAGAAGCGGCAACTTTCAATTTTCTACCATCATCGGAGTCTGTGTCAAGTCTGATGACATACCACAAAAAAGTAAATTTGGATTGTTATATATTCAAGATAATCATTATCCATTACTAAAAATTGATGATGAATTTATTACAGCAGCATTCATATTTATAAATGTACAGTGACAGGTTTAGGAGACACAAGTATAATTCATTATTATTCATCCTGCAATGGTTCAGTAATAGCTTGGTCATACAGTGATCAACCAGATGCTATCCAGCCTTACAATATCAATGGTTTGACAGGAGGTCTTTGAGGCTCAGCAGTTGAGACCTTACAGTATATTGTGTTAGGTGGTGAAAACTATGCAGGTCTGAGTAGCTAGGTAGTTGACTGACATTCCAGTAAACAGAGTGACATCATGGTTGATTGTCTCAAGGGCCAGACAAGTTACCTTACCCAAAGCTGAAGAGAAGCAGGGGGTCACTGCACACAGCAAGCTGGAAATGGGCAGTAAGACAATCAATCAATCAATTAATCTTCACTTCACAATCTCATGGTCAACACTATAAACCCTGTCACAGTATTTTGGAGTAGATGAAGTTCCAGCTAAATCTTTACAGCTTCACTGGTAGAAAGCATAGTAGAAAGCGTAATTTAAGGCCATTGGACAGTTTTGGGCGTTCTGGCTGCGACCTCAAATCTAGCTTTACTTGGAGAACCGCCAGCATGACATGGCTGACCGTGGTGTGGGCGTGTTAAAAAAACAGCAATATAAAAAGCCATGTTCTTTGTGCAACTTGACCATACTCCAGATTCCTTTAACCCGTCTTGCCTATAATTCATAACTAAAACAGGATATTGTCTGGCTTAACAAATCCACAATTCATCTTTGAACCAAGCTCAGCTCTGTAAAGAGTGAGGGCTATGTGTG
Source organism: Galaxias rostratus (assembly GCA_036024795.1). Taxonomy (NCBI): domain Eukaryota; kingdom Metazoa; phylum Chordata; class Actinopteri; order Galaxiiformes; family Galaxiidae; genus Galaxias; species Galaxias rostratus. The sequence goes on along the minus strand of JAVQJS010068572.1, from coordinate 532 downwards.
CACCCGAGTATAGTTTTTTTTGCCTGGGTATGCATTTAAGGGTTTTGACTGTTCTTGGTTAGAGCCAAGTCTCACTGTCACAAGGTGGGGTTTACTATGGGGCAGAGGGCAACTGGCTCACCTCTGATCTGAGATGAAATTGGGAGCCAGACGATCTCTTGAGGTGGTCAGAATGGTAAGAGTGAGGCTCATATTTTACTAGTGGAAAAACCTCCACCAACAGGACATTTCATTACAGCTTCAGGCCATAATTTCTCACTTAGCCCCTCGTATATCTTCTGATCTGCTCAACGGCAAGACCTTCAAGCTGGAGCTATCTATCATACTCACACAAGACATTTGAATTCATGACTGGTTCACTCAGCCTCCATACTTACAGCTTTTAACAGACTCCGAAAGGGCTTCTCGATCCATGGTCACATCTTTTTGGGTATTCTGCATCTGGCTCATTACAAAAAAAAAAAAAAAAAAATAAATATAAAATTAAATATAAAATAATAATAATTAAATAATAAAATTTATAAGTAATTAT
>JAVQJS010068538.1:0-10202 GCA_036024795.1 Galaxias rostratus | reverse complement strand
CAGTCCCCGCCCCATACACACTCATGCAAACAAACACACAGGCACATGCACACACATAGACACACACACACACACACACACACACACACACACACATACACACACACGCACACACACACGCACAGACACACACATTCTCGACTGCTCAACTGCATCTAGTGATTAAGTACGCAGGTTTGTTGGCTGCAAAGTAATACTGGTATGGTAACATTCAGCACAAAACCAGGTGTAGTGGGTTACCAGCCGCATGCGAAGTAAAGGGTAAACGTGAAGCTGAACTAGGATTCAAATTCTTCGTGAGATGCAAGTCCTTCGAATGAAACCGGCTGACCCTGGATCAGCCCACTCCACTCAGTACCAACTGCACTCAGCACTCGGTGTGAATAGTCCGCAAAAAAACATCTATTTTAGACTTTCCTTCCGACACAATCATAAGTGCATGCGAACGGCTCTATCCTCAAAGCATCTATAGAGGCCGCCAATCATCGACCCCCTTACATGTCAATAAACAAACGTCTAGATCTTTGAGGCTTTGCTGTTAACTATGAAAAAAATAAGGAATATAAGTAATAGAGTAAGTAATTTCTAAGTAATAAGAGTAAATGCAGTAATTTTCTTATGACTATGTAAATGAAAGTTGTTAACATGAACAGGCTTAGATATTTTTTATGTCCATGCCAGCGCACAAGACAATGAAGACAATGCACACGGTCCAGGTCACAGACTATGGTTAATGTACATCCATGTAAAGTCGCCTGCATTGCATCATTAAGAGATAAAAAGGCCGAACTGAGACTTGGTACCCCAGCTACATCTCCTGTCCAAACCAACAGCTCACCTCTGCAGAGATGAGTGTTTCCCGTAACACAAGTGTGGAAGATTAAGACACCAAGATGTTTTATAAACGGGTGCGTGCGTGCGTGTGTTTGTGCGTTTGCCCCTTCTTGCCCACCTTTCATCCAGTCCACCACCTGGCTCGTGCTCCATTTGCTAACAGGTTCCATGACCAGCGCCATCAGGAAACTTTGCCTACTCTTTATCTCGAGTACAAAAAAAATCACGGATAAACCGGAATCCAAGTCGCAAAGTCCTTCCAATTTATCGGCAACCGTGTCCGCACTCCGCAGGAGTTTTGTCTCCCGTTAGCGCAGGGCCGTTAAAGGCGCGCGACATCGCTCCGTGAAGTCCAGACGAGTGTACAGTGGCATCCGTTGGAGTACATTCCTTTGCTCGAACCTGTCTGACATGTGTCGCCCGGCTGGTGCCTCTCCCGCACCCAGCCTCCGCCGCGTGCCAGCCTATACTGTTCGCTTGAGAAGCAGCTCCGTTACGGACTGTCTAGCAGTGGGGACAACTCATATTCTCCGTGAAAGATAAGGACTTAATGCACAGAAGCATCTCTATCTCCCCCCTCTCTCTCTCACTCTCTCTCTCCCTTCAGCAGGGGAGTGAGAGATGATTAAAATCGAGCACGCGCTCTGTGGGTGGCTCTGCGCGACAGTGATTCCCAGGCGAAATAAAAACCCAGCATTGGCTGTAAGGCAGTCCAAGCATCTGCGCATACATGAATCAGGTCGTGTATTGTGTGGGTGTGCGTCTCTGCGTGAGCATGTTGTCAGCTGAAAGCTTCTGGAATGGAATGTCTGCCAGCAGAAAGTGAAGACCCATGGCATATTCATAACATTCGTTTTAGTAACCTTATGTGGCTCACTCTTTCAAGTAACAAGAGGAACAATGTTGTTGACCAACAGAATAAATTGGCGTTAGTGCTGTGGTAACAGAGGTGACTGTCAAAGCTTCAATTAAGTTCAAAGCCCTCCCACATTGTTTGACAAGTAACCATGCAAGCCATCTGAGTTTCCCCAAACATTTGTGCAAGTGATGTATGTATTTGTGAGCATTTTATTGAAATGCTTGAGTTGTAAACTAGAAGGGTGTACGCCTACTACGCGTACGTTTGGATGGATGGTGTTTCGTAGACGAAGGGTGGTCGCACAAATTATGTATTTTATTTATTTTCACTCACTTTGAGTTTTATTTATTGATAAAAAAAACAAACAATAAACATTTATATTTTTGAACAGAACTGTACACATGCCTAAAACATTTTCACGGTGGCCTACGATAAAAACATGCATGTTGTACCAGGTGTATATAGTATAAATATAGAGTATATAGTAGAAGTGTATAGCAGCACACAAATTATATTTCAACAACCCATCATGCACATCTTTTACGTTTGAGGGTTGAAGAGATCCGAACGCAGATAAACATAAATCGTCTATAACACTCTAATTTAAAAGGAAAACTTACGAAACAAACTGTGAGCCGTTAACACTGTGGCAGCGAGCATTACAGAGACAAAACCCACTCACATAAGTAGGCCTAGAAAAATATAGCAATTCAACACAATACACAAGTAGAAACCAGAAAAAACAAAAACATTGAGCTAACAAGAAAGCAGAAACAGTGGAACCGTTTTGGCAGTCAGGTGGTGTCAACATACTACACATATATTATATATCTATATCCATGTCCTGTTTTAAAAACTAAACGTAGATTAGCTTTCTATCCTAGTGGAAATTAATTCACAGTTACAACTGTTGCCTAAGGGACCAAGACGTTGGCTAAATACTGGCCTAAAAATGATGGTTTAAAATGTATAATTTAGAGACTCATGTACTTTATCCATTGGGGACAGCGCTGCTTCAGGTGCAGATTTACTGACGAGAATCGAAATGGCTCTCGAGGTTAGATGTTTTCCTTAAAGTGATTATCTCTTGAAATGAGTCATCTGTGCGACGCCTTTGTGTCCTACAATATCTATGACAAACCCTGGGCAGTAATGAACATCCCTGTGTTCATCGCAGTAATTGATTATTTTCAGATTTTAGCCGTCACAATGTAATAGCAGTAATTCTCCGGTTGGGGTCCCTCTTGTACTAAAATGAACTAAAGTACATTCTGAATTTATTTTAATAGTTCGGTGACGTACTTTTGTGTTTTTCATGCAAACCGGTCATAAGAAAGTAAAAAACTGGTTTTATGGCAGCTGACCAATTTGTTTAATGATTTGTTGACTTCCTGAAGAGGGAGTGGTGATCCAGGGAGATAAAGGACTGAATAACACCTAGACCCAAAATGCTCGAACATGGGAACAGGTTGAATTTAATTAAAAGGAATCACGCAGTATCAAATGATGGAAAGCAGTGAAAAGATTCTATTTTGAGTTCTAAAATACAGTTTAACCCTTCAAATAGCTTTTGTGATTACATTAGAAGGTACATTTCACCCAAATAACCTGTGAGAAAACCGCATCTCCACAAAACAAAATTGTGATACTCTTTGAAAACAATGTTTTCATAATTCTTCAAAAGGCTGGTAAAAGCATTCCAGCAAATGATTCCGAATGTATAAATGTATATTGTTGATATATAAATTGATAACTCATGATAAAAAAAATAAAAAAATATCCCTCAAAGATTGAATATCATCTAGATGGATACAAAGACGCCAAGTTAGATAACTTGCTTTACAAAATAAAATAAATACTATATAAGTCGACCTCACTATCATCATCCACGTGGAAAACATAGTGGTGAAGGACAATTTTCACAATTTCCTCCAGGCATTAAAAAAATATATTTTCTATTCCGTTCTATTTGAATTTCTATTTATAAGTAACTTTGCAAAGATTAAAAAGTCTTCTGTTTTGCAGCTTAAACCAAGAACCACACTGTCTTTAGAAGTATTTAGAATGAGTATTTCTTCCGCTAAAAAAATAGAAGAAAGAACTTTAACACAAATACAAAAATAACACTTTTAACAAATTATTTGCCATAAAGCACTTGGTTGAAAGTTAGCAGTGTGATATGATAGTTAAGACACATGCACACACAGACACACACACACACACACACACACACACACACAAACTCAAACACCGGCCTGACAAGAAAATAATGAAATCATCCTACTTACTTTAGGCATTGAACCCTCATCCAGGTCAAATCCTTTGAGGGGTCAGCACAGACAAATCTTCCAGGTTTTTTGGTGAGAAAACTGAAAACAAAAAGGACAGTAAATGCATGCGACACACTTTCATGTTTCCTCTACTTGGTGTCCCCCTAAAGTGCAGATTCAGCAGTATAGCTTAAGAATAGCAAAGTAGAGCATTTATAAGAAAACATTCTAAAATGTATTTTAGTTTTAGTTTTCACATGAATAGACCATCTACAAAATTAGTTCCCTATCAGTTGGCCATGTGTAACAGTATTGGGTGTGGGACTGGGTTCATGGGCAGTCATGCTGTTGGACCGTGCAGGATTGGACTCACATCACTGCTTTGATGTCACATGAGGAGGTGTCCGACTGCAGTTTGTAGGCCTTCAGAACTCTACATGGTGGAATCGCACGCCTGGTGTATCTCAAGCAGCAGCTTGCTGCACACGCACCCAAGCAAACACAATCAAATGGAGCAGTGAGTGACAATGAGTTTAACTGGCACAAGGAAACTGAAATCAACTTTTTTTTCAAACTTGTTTTTTTGTATATATTTGAGAACACAATTTCAAGACAATGTGCTATTGAGATTTCAGATAATTAATTCTACCAGACTAAATTGTGTTTTTGTTACACAAAAGTATCACATTTCTATCGGAACAAGTAACAATGAACGTGATATCTTCATTGATTCAAATTTCAACTGTCCAAACAAACAAGTCTAAAATATCTTGCCAAAGGCTCTTTGTCCCCACCAGCCACTGTTCACTCACCAGACTCTGTGGGAACCATGCTGGAAAACAAGATCAGGAGTGTGCAGAGGACGGCCGGGAGACACGGTCTGAAGCTCGGCATCGTTCTAGGCGTGTGTGGCTGTTCGTAGGTGGGTCTGTCCGTGCCTCATCGGATGAGATCAAAAAGGCGTGCTTTGGAGTCTCTCGCCTTTTCTTAAGTACTATCTGTGCGGTACTTTCCCTGATCAGCTGATCTTGCGCAGTAGTTTGGCACCAACACACGCTCTTGCACACAACATATAATCAGTGTGAGGGGAGCATGGGTCTCGATATGTCAATGTGGGTGGGTCTGAGAAGGTGTGTGTGTGTGTGTGTGTGTGTGCAGGGGAGAGATCGAAGGTGTGTCTTTACCCTGTATGACTGAATTTAAGTTCAAAGTAGCCCGTGTATGCTTATCTTGAGAGTATCGTTGTTTTTTTTGTCTGCCAACCATTTCACATCTTTAACTTCCTCCCTCATGTGTATGTGCTCTAATTTGAAAATGATGGTGGGGTCCAAAATGGTGGACCTGTAAATCATCTCATCTTGAACGACAGTGCTGGTTGGATTCAATGTAGTTAACAAAATTCAACTAGCATGACATTAGCATGCCACATGAGATGACCTTTAGCAAAACTGTGAATGAGCATGCTGGAATGCGGAAGACCTAGTTTGTAGGAATGTGACAAGTGTGGATGTGTATCAGTGAATGGGACCCAATATTACCCTGTGTCACTTGTTCAACTAAACTATAGTTTTTCTAAGAAAATAGTCCAAAACGTAGTATTTGGACCTACAGAACTTACCACATTACAGAAGATTGTATTACATACATATATATACCTAATGTTATATATAACATTAAAGGAAAACCAAGAAGAACATAATCAGTAACATTTCCAGAAACATTGACACATATCACACTAAAGCAACTATCCGCCACAGCACAATGGTTTGTCTGTTTGTGTGTGGTTTGCACTCATTTCCAATGACCAAAAGAACATACAATAGATGTTCTGTATCATAACTTTGAATACCTATGTTGTGCGTGTCTTCCTCCGAAGGCAAGACACAATTGGTCGTGAAGCTAGAATGGGGAAAGATCTGCACCTGGCATGCAGGAATGTAAAGAGAGTGACGGTAGTTTATGAGAAGCCGTTGCACTGATTAATTTGTGAAAGGTCAATCACCCGTCGTCAGGCCTGACGTCAGGCCAAACGTATGGTCTACTATTTCCACTGAAGGAAAAAATTATTTCCGTCAACACATTCATTACAACTTCCCTTTCTGTCCCAGGCAATCGATTTGTACGTATTTTACTAACGGTATTTTACTTTGCTTTTCTGTACAAAGAGGTGAGGCAGCGAGGTGCTGCAGTAGATATCAATACACGCTGATGGGGTATGTCCAGGGTGACGTCAACCTAATGTATAATCGTGTGAGTTGATATTTAACTTGGCTGTTATGCAACGGTAATAAAATGGCTTTGTAGTCGTCACAGAGCGCAAGGACACAAAACGGTTCCTGTAATTCTAAACTAGGATAACTGATAACAAAGCATACATTTTACGACTAGCTTCTAAAAATAGTTTTTGGAAGAAAGGTGGGCATTACAAGAGAAAGTCCCGAAGTGAAGAGAGGGAGAGAGAGTTTGAAAGACAACAATGTGAGAATGAGTCGTTTGTAGGTTAGGTTATACAAAAACCATAGAGACGTTGACAATTGTTGAAAATTGTGAGTTCCAACAAGAGTGAAAGAGTTTAACAATTGCCTCACCGCGTTGTTGAGGCCGATGTGAACCCCTGCGAACCCGTTCGATATAGTTAAGATGTAGACAGTGTAAATAAGTTTTCGTTTTAGTCAACTCAGTGGCTTGATGTTAATCGTAGCCAAATTATGCAACGCGGTCTAGCTAAACTCAATGATTAAGTTAGTTGCACCGCTCTGAGATGAGTGTAACTGCGTCCTCAGCTGCCGGCACTAAAAACTGTAACGTTAAGTTTCCCTAATGCTATCGAATCAATATTTTTTAATATATATTTGCCGTTACCTCTGCAAAGCGGGCTTAGTTAGATTTAGAGCTGGCACAAGGTTTCCCGTAAACTTGTTCAAATAATACTGTAATGGACTTGCATTTACTTCAAAATACGCGGGCATTCACTGACTCAAAGCAGGGAAAATCAAATAAAAAGATAGAAGGCAAGAGGAATTTGTATTAAGTGAACCTTTAAAAAGCTGAAATCAATAATTTGAGACAGCAATGTGTAGGTTGTCCGTTAGGAAAAAGACAGACATTTCGTCTCGTCTTATTTCGTCATGACAAAACAAAGAGAGATTTTCCATTTGGTTTCGTCGTCAATATTTTTTTAATTTTACGTTGTCTTAACATTTTAGTCATGAAAAATGGTAGTCAACCAATACGTTTAGTACAAAGCGTTGCGAAAATTGAGACCCTTTGTCGTGTGAAGGTTCATAGTTCCTTCTGCCATATCCCGGTGCCGAATGACGCAATTCTTAACCGCTGCAATTCTTCGCTGCCAGTGCAGTGGCTTAAACTCGTAAAGCCTGTTACGAGTTTTCATGTCGCGAAAAGCAAGGTGTGCGTTTTTGTTTCTGTGTAGCGCGAGTTTATTTTAAAGATTTGATTGAAAATATTTTTGCTACTGTCTCTAAAAGGAGCTCGTTGTTTGACCATGGGGTTCTGGGCAGGTTGAGTAGCTTGCCAATTGTCACCAGCCCTTGGAAACTGGCCAAGGGCCTAAGCACACGTCCGTAAACATGTCAATGTCACCATCCATGCATGTCAATGTGGCTTTGTAAACAAACATTGCAAAGAAAACATAGGCCTGCTCACACACACACACACACACACACACACATTTTCTCCCTTCCAACATAATTTTATACCCCTCCCCCCCAACGGAATTTTCCTTCTCAAGGCCTATTAATGAATTGCTAAAGGCTCAGCACCTCATTTTCCCTCTCTCATGCACCAACACACACACACACACACACACACACACACATAAGGATCAATATACACAAACACAAAAGCAGGGGAATGCCCATCCCTTTGGGACCTTATTATGTCTGACCTGGACTCATTGAGAATAGCTCTGCGTGTCCTTTCTCTTTTCTTAAAGGCTCCCTGTCCTTCATCAGACTCTTCTGCCATCCCTTCATTTTCAAATGCTTCAAATGGCAAATGCACAATTCAAATGCTTCAAATGGCACATGCTTTGGGTGGTTCTCGTGACTACGAAAACCAGGAATTAACAACAGTACACTTACTATCTAGCGATTGTTTATTTGACTTTTTCTTCTAATTCCCTCTGTAAACGATACCCCTATATTGTAGGGTTAACTTAAAAGTTCCTGTGCTCGACAGGTTTTTTAACCAGCAGGATGTGTGGTCTGATTTTCGGCTTAGTATCTAGGCACTGCCAGTGCTGCCTAGCCTGCTTAACCAGGAACGGAGACACAGACGGGGCTCCACAAACGAGACCTTGGTATTTCCGTTCTGGCTGGAAAGTGGGGCATCATACTGGGAGGTCTCTAGAGTTTTGGGATCCCTTTGTTTCACTGTCCACTGTCCACAGAGTCACGGAGGAAATGGTCTACCTATCCACGACCCCAGAGAAAGGTTACATATATTTTACATTTTCACATGGATGTTATAATAATATAAGTTATCAGCATCATACTTAGTAAATAAACTTATAGCGCAATATGGGATGCAGGTGAAAATATGAAGACAGGATTATGCCACTTTAGATTGGACAAGGATACTTGATTAGAAGGTGCATTGTAACGTTGCAACTTTTTTTGGAGTGGCGGGAGTGAGGAGGGAGTGAGGTCCAAACTAAAGACCCGCCTTGATGAAAGGACTGACCAATTGCATTTGAATGTTCATGTCCTGCTCCAAAAACATGCGTGGTGAAATCCGAACGCAATCTACGCAATCTGTGATGATTGGTGTACTGCATTTGAATATTGTCCACTGCACCGTGTTGTACTGAAGACAATAATTCTGTATGCCTCTAACCACAGAGGGCTGTTTGCCACCTTTTCCTCACTTCTCAACCCACCTGCCCCTAACCCACTCTACTGCTAGAATACTTTGTTTATGTCCTTGAGAAAAGAGTCTATGGCATGCACCTTTTCTTCCCCCCTTTTCCGACTATGACCGCCAACTCCAAACCTGCAACTAGCCTTTAATCCTTCATGCCCCTCACCCCTGTCTCAACGGACACAACCCCTCTCCCACTCTTGGGGGCCCTCCAAAACATCATAAGCAGACTCCATTTTCTCTGTTCTCATTCTCCTGAACCTCTCTGCCTCTTTTGAAACCGTGAACAGCAAGACTCTCCTCCTTACTCTTGAAGACTTGGGCATCTTGGTTTCTGCGCTCTCCATCCTAGCATTCTACCTGACAGGCTGACCGTACCTGGTAGCCTGGAGAGGGTTGGTCTCAAAACCGTGCAGCATCTCGACCGGGGTCCCTCAGGGCTCCATATCGGGCCTTGTCCTTTTCTCTTTATACAACGTCCCTGGGCTCAGTCATACCTTCACATGGCCTGTCCTATCACTGCTACGTGGATGACACTCAAACTATTGTTGTTCTTCCTTCCCTCTGACACATAGGTGGTGCAAACGCATATCGGCGTGCCTGTCTGACATTGAAGCATGGGTGGCAGCTCAACACTTGAAGCTCAACCCTGACAAAAAAACAAGTTATTTTCATCCCGGGGAAGTTCAACCCGTTACAAGACCTAACCATTGTCGTCAATAACACTGTGGTCTCCCCTACTAGTCTGGCAAATACCCTGGGGGTCATCCTGGATGAGAGGCTTTGCTTCTCAGCTAACATTACACGCATCATATTCAAGTTACTTTTCCTATCCTATTGTTTGAGGATCAGATCTGCAACCCCATACCTACAGTCAATGTTCAGACCCTGCACCATATCCCAACCACTGCGCTCTGCCACTGGATGTTGAATGTTGCCCTCTCACTCTATGGAAGGAACAGCCTGGCACATCGTTCACAACTTCTCGCTGTCCTTGACCCTCAGTGGTAAAATGACCTCCCAACAAAAATTAGGACTGCACTTTGGCTCTTTAATGTGACATTGCTTCTATCAAGCGCTTCTATTTGATATACCATGTAATAAGTTGCGCTCTTTTTTTTTATTATTATTTTTGCAGTTGATTTGTTAAGGTTTTGTTAATTATCCTGATGTCTAATATAGCGCTTGCTTAGCTCTTATCTATGAATTCCTTTCTATTAAGTCAGGGATGCAGTTATGTTGTCACGGTTTGCACCTAGTTGCACAATATTATTATGGTGTTTTTGGTTCCTGTCACTTTCTAACTTCTCTTGGTTTTCAGAGCGGGCTCCTCACCCCAATCAGCTCACTCATTCCAC
>JAVQJS010068511.1:0-16194 GCA_036024795.1 Galaxias rostratus | reverse complement strand
GGGCGGCACGGTTGCGCAGTGGTTAGCACTGTTGCCTCACAGTAAGAAGGTCCTGAGTTCGAATCCCACCTGAGGGCCTTTCTGTGTGGAGTTTGCATGTTCTCCCCGTGTTAGCGTGGGTTTCCTCCGGGTGCTCCGGTTTCCTCCCACTTTCCAAAAACATGCAGGTAAATTGGTGACTCCAAAATTGTCCATAGGTGTGAATGTGTGTGTGTGTATGATTGTATGTATGTGTTAGCCCTGCGATGGATTGGCGATCTGTCCAGGGTGTACCCCGCCTCTCGCCCTAAGTCAGCTGGGATAGGCCCCAGCCCCCCCACGACCCTGCATAGGATAAGCGGTTCTGACAATGGATGGATGGATGGATGGAACGACGGGGATAATATACTTTTGAAAGAGTCCTTTGGCGCTCTCTTTTGGTAATTTAAAGAAATTACTAAAGGTTTTTTTCCAAAATCAGGCAGATCTCCATTTGTCAGGCAGTTGTCCAATTTTAAAAAGGGTATGTGGCTCTATATTTTAGAAATATTGATTTTGCCACCATTTTTTCATCCTAAAGAGGTAAGAAAGGCATGTCAAGTCCATTTACTATAGCCTGACATTGTAATAAAGCACAGCATCACATGAACATGTAAGTACTGATTTTCATATACCGTACAAAACCCCTAAGCATTTCAGTATTTTGTTATTATTTTAGTTCAGCTTAAACAAGAGTGCTTATAATGGAGTTTACTTTAACATTTAAACAACTCAAACATCCATATAAGGAGCTCTCCCTTTAAAACTCAAGCACCTCCCTCTACCTGATTGTTGAGTTTATTTGAATAGCATTTTATTTTGAGGGTTATCCTCCTTGTTGTTCGTTGACTCCTTTGTTCGAGACTTTGTGACTGTATTAGGTAGATGTCTTGAAGATTAAGAACTATTGTTTGATCATGTGGGAGTTAAATGTATAAGTGAGGATTTGTTTTGCGCTTGACTTTGTCCAGTTTGTACAGTTTTCTTTCGGTTTTGAAGTTCCTGCCTAAAACTAATCTGCTGTGAAAACGGTAAATTATTATTTGAATCATATAACTGTTATCAAGGTTTTATTTAAACGATATTGTAAGATAACCACGGTGAAGCTTACGTTTGGTTAGACAGATTGACACAGATAAACAAGTCAGTTTTAGTTTAGCATTTCCGGTTACTAGTTAGCCTTGTATAGCCGGCATTTTGTTGCATTCAATTGTCTTGGAATATTATCTCTGCAGCCCACTATGCTGTAGGCTTGTAATTTAATCCAATCTGTATGATCTACCTTTAACCGTGGAATTTTCATTCATAGCCTTGTATCTGCAAACAAGCTTGAAATTGACGGGAAGCCCAACAATCGAACTTTGAACCTAAGAAATGGACTCTAGGAAGAGAACTTTGAAAAGGGTCAGCACTTCACTTTTTTACACTACCCAATTAGCAACTAGTATATAATTGGTATACAACATAGATTGCAATAATGTAGTTTCTGAATTATAAATACATGTCTGACAGAAACGCCCTGAGTGGAATGAAAAGACTCTTGGAAAAAGACCAGATATTTCAGATATGCTGCAGGCAAAGCAGTCAGCACCACGGGTTCCTCTGAGAGCCCTAAAAAATGCTACCCCTCTGAGCTATCCAACATCAAGTTGTACAGAGTTAGGTGAGTACCAATAACTTGTTTTGTGAAATCCGAAGGCCAACTGGTGTGCATCAACCGACTTTGAATGAATAGAATGAACTGTAGACAACAACATAAAGTATTGTACACATCGATGTTGTGTATATTCATTCAGCCCCAACTATTTGAATGTCCCTTGATGCAGTTTACCACAGTGCTTTGCATTTCGAAACTGGGAATCGTTTTAGCAATCATCATTGTACACAGTACACAAAAGCAGGATGTTCCTCTCTTAGTGGTATGTAAGAAAAACATTGTCTCTTTTTTGTTAACAAGGCACGGGGCCACTTGTTTTATAATTTAATTTTTTTTGACCTTACTTAATGATTAAAACACAAATCCAGTAAACATAGATCACACTCCCAGCAGTATAGCACGCTGGAGAATCACAATGTAAACACAGAACTGGTAAATCAGCTTTCTGTTTTTTTGTTTTGCCTCAATGAATGGAACAAGATTCAACAGGTTTATGGTTTATATTGGACAATTTAAACCTTTGCTGGATGATTTAGGAACTGAAGAGTGGTCTTGTTTTGGATTGAACTTCAATATTGTGTTGTATTGTCAATATCGTACTGTACATTTAAATTTGTTTTAGCATATTTAATTGTTTTTCATTATTTTAGTGTCGCAATTTATATATTCTGCCTTTAAATAGGGTACAGCTGGATAAGAAACCTGGTCTCAGTCAGTTAACCCTGTATAAATAAAATAAATAATATTAATATAAATAATATTATTTAGGTCTAGAACTGAGTACAAACCGAATAGGACTCACTTGCCATTGGCTCTAGGGACAACCTCCTTTAAATTAATTAACTTAACAGGCTTCCTTTGTTTTATAGGGAGTGAACAAAATGAGAATCAATCATCCGATGACAGAACCACTTCTCTGACGCCAGGGAGTACAGCCTATCAAAGTCCTTTATCAGCTCCTTTGCCCGCCAATATTTGCTCTGATCACAGCATTTTGTCAGCACCACTCATCAACAACAACAAATTAAACTACGGTTCCATCATTGTGAATGTTAACGCCACAAGCCCACTAACAGGTCAATCATTTATTTAAACAATGAACTTCAATTACAAAAAAACTGAATGGCTCAGATCAAAGTTTGCTAGTCGTACATGGTATTATGGAGGATACTTCTTTCTCGATACTTACTATTAACAAATTAATATTGTTTTGTGATTTCAAATTCCTCGGTTTTAGCTTCACAAAGAAGTACCATGTGTACAGGGTAAGACATTGTTAAATTCTAGTGGAGAAAAACATTAAGTTGGTATAACTATATGTATATATATAATATATAGTATTTATGTATATTAAAACCATTATATAGATTTTATATATATTATATTGTATAATCTATGTGATAAATTTATTTTCCAGTAAGTGGATTCTGGTACCCTAAGGATATCTGGTTCTTTGGTTCCCCTTGGAGAAGATAATCTTGCCCAGATAAGCATGGTCATCCCTTCCTAATCCCTATATTTTATATGAATTCATTTTTATAAGCATGTCCAAATAGTATTATTTTTATTATTATTATTTCAGTATTGAGATGAATTATGAATGATTGAAATTACTACCATTGGCTCTTGGGCATACCTTAACATAACATTATTTCATCAATTTGTTTCATGGCATTCAGTTTAATGTATTGATTACCCCTTCCCAGAGGACTCTTCTCTACAGAAGGTAAAATATAAAAACGCTGCTACAATGAAGACGAAGGCTCAAACCCTGCTAGAAGCGGCATCAATAAAACAAACTTGCTTGAAAGATATTTTCATTAATGTCCACATCACAGAAGGTGAAACTGTCGTAAATGAGAATGAGGTTCTTGACGCTTTGCAAGGCCAGACAGTGCACCACAATGACCTCTTTATGCCCTTGTCAGGGCAGGATAATGTAATCAGAACAGTGATGACAAAGGGAGACGCAGGAACAGGAAAAACGGTTATTGTGCAGAAGTTCATCTTGGACTGGGCAGACAAATTGGCCAACAGAGATCTGGAATTTGTGTTTTCATTTCCGGTTAGAAATCTAAACTTTGTAAAAACTCCCCACAGTCTCATTGGCCTTCTGAAAGGCTTTCATAAAGAGCTGCAGGACACATCCATTAACTGGAATTCTATAACAACCCTAATTATTTTGGATGGTCTTGATGAAAGTACACTACCATTCAACTTTACCAATAATAGTACCTTGACAGATGAAACACAGGAAGCACCGGTGGATGTCCTCATTACAAACCTCCTTCAAGGACATCTTCTCCCAGAAGCTCGCATTTGGATAACTTTGCGCCCTGCTGCAGCCAATCAGATCCCTAGAAGATACATCTCCCGAATGACAGAGTTGCACGGGTTCGATGACGACCAAATAGAAAAGTATTTCAGAAAGAAGTTCAGTTCTGATGAGAACCTGTGTCTTCAAGTACTTTCTTACATCAAGAAAACAAAACGCCTCCACACCATGTGTCGCTTGCCAGTGTTCAGCTGTATGTCTGCCATTGTTCTAAGGGAAACATTTACAAACCGCTGTGAAGATATTCCTAAAACTCTTACTCAAATGTACGCACATTTCCTGCTCCTTCAGACAAACCTCAAAAACGCAAAGTATTTTGGAGAAAGTGAAATTGCCTCATACAAGATGAAGGACTCGGATAAACAACTTATTTTGAAGTTGGCCAAGCTTGCCTTTGAAAATCTAGAAAAAGGCAAATTGTTATTCTCTGACGAAGACCTAAAGGACTATAGTATTGATATCAGTGACGCTTCAGTACAATCGGGATTGTGCACTGGAGTTTTAAGAAAAGAATATGGACTCTTTTGTAATAGGGTAGTTTGCTTTGTACATCTGACAGTTCAGGAGTTCTTTGCTGCCCTGTATTTGCTCAACTGCTTTGCCACTAACGACTTAAAGGTTCTCAGGTCGTTCCTCTGTGTGGAGTTTGTTAAGCAGGCTAAAGCCGAACGTGTGGACGCTTTATTGGGCTACAACAGCGAAAACAGTGAAGACACTTCAGAAGATGAGTCTTCATCACTGGAGGAAGAATCTGAGGTATTGACAGATGACATACTGGATAATAATTCTAGGGAATTGAGGTCATCTAAGAATACATCACTTCATGACCTGCCCTTGCATGTGCTCCTGAAGAGCGCTGTGTACCGTGCACTCGAGAGTAAAAATGGACATTTGGATATCATGCTTTGTTTCCTTCTTGGCCTCTCATTGGAGCAAAATCGTTGTGTTCTTAAAAACCTACTACCTATGATGGATAAGAACGCAGAGAGTTTGAATGAAACAAAGGAGTACATTACAGAGTGTTTGGAGTCAAAAGAGTTCCATGAGAGATACGTCAACCTCATATCATGCTTGGAAGAAATGGGGGATCACACCCTGCCTAAAAAACTTCAGAAGTGCTTGACGGCAGGTAGCAAACTCACACCCAGTATGTGTTCTACTTTGGCCTACTTGAAGTCAATGGAAGCATCGAAGGTGTTTGACTTGAGCACAATGAAAACAACAGAAGAAGGACTCAAACGACTCCTCCCCACTTTGCAACACAGCAGAAGAGCCATGTAAGTGTTGAACGTATGGAAGCAATTCAATAAATACAATAATAACGCTGAAAACAATAGATATTTTCTTCCATTAACCTTCGTCATAATTTTTTAACCATGTAGAACAAGCAAAAGTAGTGGGATGCGGTATCCTATAAAAATAAGGTGGTCATCTTAGAAACTATTACATATGGGGTATTTGCCTGTTTTTATTCTGTCCCTGAAGTCTTGCGGGGTGCAACATCACCGAAGACGGCTCATATGAAATCATAGCTTCGGCACTGAAGTCACCGAACTCAGCCCTGCGTGAACTAGACCTGAGCTATAATGACCTCCAACCGTCAAGCCTTTGGCCACTCTATGATGGTCTGCAGAGTCTTAACTGTAAACTTGAGAGTCTCTGGTAAGAGACCCCCTCTAGCTGTTTTTCTATTTACTTTTTTGTTTACTTTTATTTTCTTTCGTCTTGTAACGTTCCCTTTTTTTTTTTTTTACTGCCCCCACCCTAAAGTCTAAAACAGTGTAATCTGACAGCAAGTGCATGTCATGCCCTGGTAAATGCTCTCGGAAGTAACCAAAGTCTTAGGGTGCTTGACTTGGCTGACAATGAACTGCAGGACTCTGGTGTGAAACTCTTGACAACACTGTCAAGATTGGAGTCTTTGAGGTAATGACACCAAACTATGTTATTTATTTGATTGATTTATTATATTATGTTATAGGGAAAAAAAAAGTGGGTTAAAATGCATACAATTTCTCCATACAGTTTGTCATCTTGTGGTGTGACAGAGGAAAGCTGTGCGTCTTTGTCAGACGCATTGTTTTCTATCTCCTTGAAGAAGCTTGACCTCAGTGACAATGACTTAGGCGATTCGGGAGTTAAGCTACTTTCTAAAGGACTGGCAGACAAAAATTGCAAACTGCAGATTTTGAGGTACTGTACTGAAACTGTATATTGTTCCTTTCTATTTGATTACAGTTCACAAAATAACATGATTGATAAGGTGTGACCGTTTCAATTACTTGATGAGCGTGTTTTTCTTTGTGTATTCTAATCTACTTTGTTTTACAGACTTGTAGGCTGTCTTCTCACTGTGGATAGCTGTGATTCTTTGACAGAAGCTTTGAGGTCAAACACATGCATGCAACTGCTAGATGTATGTTACAATCACCTGGAAGACGCAGGGGTAAAAAAACTTGCCGGTGGTCAGCGGACTCAAATTAAGTAAGTCAAATTAAGTTTGAATAAACCATCCATCCATCCATCCATTATCCGTTGCTTATCCGGGGCCGGGTCGCGGTGTTAGCAGGCTCAGCAGGGTGTTCCAGCCGTCCCTATCCCCAGCAGCGCTTTCTAGATCCTCCTGGCGGATTCCAAGGCGTTCCCAGGCCAGACGAGATATATAATCTCGGCAGCATGTTCTGGGTCTACCCCGAGGTCTCCTACCAGTAGGGCGTGCCTGAAAAACCTCCAAAGGGAGGCGCCCAGGAGGCATCCTAATCAGATGCCCGTACCACCTCATCTGGCTCCTTTCGACGTGAAGGAGCAGCGACTCTACTCCGAGCACCCTCCGGATGGCCGAGCTCTTTACCCTATCCCTAAGGCTAAGCCCAGCCACCCTACGGAGGAAACACATTTAAGCCGCTTGTAGTCGCAATCTTATTATTTCGGTCACTACCCAAATCTCATGACCATAGGTGAGGGTGGGAACGTAGAGCGACTGGTAAATAGCGAGTTTCGCCTTTCGGCTCAGCTCCTTCTTCACCACGACAGTCCGGTACAACACCTGCATTACCACTGATGCTGCAACAATCTGCCTGTCAATCTCACGCTCCATTTTGCCCTCACTTGTGAACAAGAACCCAAGATACTTAAACTCCCTCGCTTGAGGCAAAAACTCATTACAAACAGAATTGGTGACAAGGGGCAGCCCTGAC
This sequence comes from Galaxias rostratus, assembly GCA_036024795.1. Lineage (NCBI taxonomy): Eukaryota > Metazoa > Chordata > Actinopteri > Galaxiiformes > Galaxiidae > Galaxias > Galaxias rostratus. The sequence continues at coordinate 8,987 of JAVQJS010068511.1, read as the reverse complement.
GGAGTCCAACACCCACTGAAAACGCGTCTGACTTTGTGCAGAGTATACGGACCATATGGCTCATTGTTATAATCCTAAATTAATACAATCAACATACAAATCTTATTATGACACTGCTTTGTAGTGACTAAACTATTCTGTATTCTGTGTCTGTATCCCTAGCTGAACTATGAATTGGGTATTTTCTCTTCTACCTTCTGTCCTTCTCCTGTTGCTGGTGAGACTGGGATCAGGGTTCAGGATCTGTGCATTCAACACACCCAGCTTCAACACTGCCAAAGCCTCCAACTATAGAGTGATTTATGCAATGACACGGGTATGAACACAAACATGTACACACACCTAATGGATTGTATGTTGTATTCTCCTTATGGAGAGCAGTGGTTTACATGTGCACAGACAGATATTGTAAATATAGTTTTTTTTTTAGACTGATAATGTATATTTGTTTTAGGACCTTTTATATACAATTGAGGCCTAAACTTTACCTAAGTTAAAGATATTCAAAGTTTTTTTTCACACATTTCATGTCACCACACATTTTCTCTTGCAAGTCAATTATCTACTTTTTTCACATCAATGGTCATTTTAAAATAATCATTTTGACAGATTTATTTTACTCTGTTTGAATTCAAAGGTTTACATTCAGGGTCAACAGTACAGTGAGTTTACTGTCTCCTTAAACTGTCTGGAAGATTTAATAAATGGATGTAATTGCTTTTTAGAACCGTATGATGGGCCAATTGTCATAATTAGTAGTTCATTGGGCATTGATTTGCACATGTGGCTGTATTGGGCCTACTGATGAGTCAGTGTCTTTTTAAAAAAATTGTAAGGCTTTAGTTCCGAGGAATACCGTCCCAACTCTGAAGCATGGGGCTCGCAGCATCATGTTCTGAGGATATTTTGCTGGACTGGTTTGCCTCCGAAAATAGATGGCATCATAAGGAAGGAGGATTATCTAAGCAACACCTCATGACATGAGCTAAAAGCCTTTTTCTAAAACGCAATACAATGGTCCTTAGCATACCTCTTAGGTTGTACTTCATGTGTGATAATATGTGTGAAGATGGGAAAAACTGAGCTTGAATATCTTTAACCTAGGTGTATGCAAACCATCGGTCTTAACTGAAGTACTTTCCGTTATGTTCTCTTCATTTACCCATGTCTTTGTTCAGGTGGTGTCCCGCTGTGACATTTGTCTTCTCCAGGGTGTGAAGGATCCTACAGGTTTGGCCACTAAAGCCCTTGTAAAATCTCTCAACAGGTATAGCATAAGGTAAATTCAACCTAGTACAATTTAAGAACAAGCCCAAGTTTAAAATAGTATCGGTCATTATTGTCATAGTTACAGGAGTTATGATTCATTCCATTAAAAAAACAATTTATTTATTTAACATATATTATGATGACCAATAACATAGCTTCCTCTCTTATTGATACAGGTATGATAAACACTACCACTACCTGTTTGTGTCAAGTGGGGGTCTGGGAGTTTCGCCAGATGACCTTCGGCAGTATGTTTTCTTATACAGGTTAGTTTGCTTTTCCCAGCACCAGTACTTTCAGTTTGTAAAGTGTAACTTAACAGTCCATTCAGAATGTTTTCAGAGCCTCTTACCTTATTGCCTCATTTTGTAATGTATAGCTTTATTCTAGTTTGGATAAAATTGTTTAAAGGAAACAGTCTACACACACCTGATGATACTTTTTTTTTAAAAAACAGCCTTATTGAAACTTTAGGAGGCAAATTCCTCCCTAATTTTTCCTGCTTCTATGCAATGTACAAACATTCCTCTGGATCCTACATGTCATACCGTGCTAACTTGAAGTACAGACTACTTTTTAAAAAAGATTTCTCTGCATTGCTTTTCAAAAAGCCTGACATAAAACTGTCACCACCAGTACTTATTCCTGTCCGATTCATTTCTTAACCCACCACCCAGACAGGAGTCAGTGACCACAACAGGGCAGTACCAGTATCCAGACACACAGAATGATTTTACTAGAGAACCCTTCGTGGTGCGTTTCCAGAGCAATATAACTGGTCAGTAAATGTAAAACCGGAATTAATTTGTTAGTGTTCTCTTTTCCCAGTACATTACAGATATGGCTTTTCAGACCCTAACATTCAAGCATTGAGCTGTTTTCAATTTTCCTGTCATTCTTGAGCAGTAGCTGGGGAATTTGTACTGATTCCTCTCCACACGGCCCCTTTAATGGCAGTCAAGGAGATTGACCGATTGTATGAGGTATTAGAAGATGTCGTAAAAAAATGGAATATCACGGTGAGCATCAAAAGTTACTAGGGCAGGATTTACACCACACCATATACATCATATTGACATATAGTAGATTCTTTTTTTTACTGTAGTACAATTGTGTAACTATTTTTTATTTTTGAGAATTAGCAAATTAACCATCTTGTTAGTGCAGTTATGGTTTATATATTTATATTCAACCTGTGCTGACATGATAACGTCAGATTGCTCTTTGTGGATTTTTAGTTGTGTGTTTGTGTGTGTTTAGAATGTAATGTTCTTGGGAAACTTCAACGCCGGCTGCGCTCACATGACCCGTAACAGCAAGAAAGATATCCGTCTCTTCACTGCACCAGGTTTCTATTGGCTGATTGGTGACAAGGAGGACACCACTGTCAAGGACATCACAAACTGCCCTTATGACAGGTTGGTGGAAGGATGGGTAGATGGATCAATAGCTGGAATCATTTTTAACTAAGAACTTAGTTACTTTAAGGGATGATTTAAAACCCAGTTAACATTTGTCTGCATACTATATACTCATCTGTTTTTCCTAGAATCGTGGTGCATAGCCAATCTTTCCTGAAGGGCATTGAGCCTTATTCTGCAAAGGTCTTTAATTTTGGCAAAGCCTTACGTCTCTCAAAGGACAAGGTAAGGCACATTGCCCTCTTAACCTTCTTTTACTAATTGTTGGGATATGACATTTTCTATTATTTATCGCTGTAGTTTGATATATATATATATGTGTGTGTGTGTGTGTGTGTGTGTGTGTGTGTGTGTGTGTGTGTGTGTGTGTGTGTGTGTGTGTGTGTGTGTATATATATGTATTACTGTTAATGGTTTCTATTCTTCAACCAGGTTCTAAAAATCAGTGATCGTTTTCCTGTTGAGGTGGAGCTTGAAACCCGTGGCACTGCACAATCTACTCAAACCACACCCCTTGTTATCATCTTGGGCCTTTCTGTTATCCCTTGGTCTCTTTGGTACAACTGTGCTGTTTCTTGATTATCAGTCAATAATCATAATGTAGATTATTTCAGAATTGCATAGTATCAACATTTTTACTTTATCCTCTCTTGTGTGGATAATGTTCTACCACTGTAATTTGTTTTCTGCTCATCTGTGTAGCCTCTTCATAGTTTTTTTCTGTATCTATTTCTGTATCTTTGTGTTTTGTGGCAAACGTTTTTTAACGTGTAATGTTTTTAAATAGTTTAAAAATTTCACTATGATGTGGTTGTGTACATTTTAAAGTTTACTTCAAAATGTATGTTTTCAATAAATGTCTTTCAACTTTTTTGTAGGAACTATTAGGTTGCAGTTGAAATAATGCATTTGACAAACTAGATACCTCGCCACAGCACTAGGTGGCGATAAATAAAGGTGTACAAGCTAAACTGGTGAGAGAAATAGCATGAACCATCGACGAAGTCTATCAAGAAAAGGTTTAGGAAACGTGGCTTTACCAGATCACCAAAATCGTCGTCGATACGAATGTGACGGAACGTAGTGTATAGTCTAATATAGCTAATCTAATTGTCAGGTTAATTGGAAGGCTTGAGAACTGCAACCATGGCTGAAGTTGATCAAGGGTCGGTTAAACCATACGAACCGCCGGTCCTGGACCCTATTAATCTTACCGACTCCAATGGTACAGACATAGTAAACGGTACCGTGGCCAAATTTGTTGCTACTCCGGAGGGGACGGCTCTTGCATATGGCAGTTTGGTGTTTATGGCCCTTCTGCCCATCGTCTTTGGGGCCCTCCGATCTGTTAACTGCTCCAAGACAAAGGTAAGAAGTGGAAGTGGTACGAACTAACTAATTGGTAATCCATTAAGAGCATCAAGGCTTTCCTTTAAGTAGCCCATATTATGCCAGATGTGGTCAGTTTTTATTCTAAGCTCAGAGTTCTTGTGGCAAACGCTTCTTGAACTAGTACTACTACTGCTTCTACTATCATAGCCAACAAGCTGGTCATCCGGTACACGTCGTCCTACTAGGGCTGACGGCTCCAAAAAAGCGAACACGTTTTTTTTTTAATGATATGGTTCTGCTTATATTGTAGTTATCTGATGTCAGAAGGCGGGTAGGGCATTCTAATCTAGTTATCTTGAAACAACCACGCAATGTATATATATATATATATATTTTTTTTATTTATTTATTTTTTAAACTTTTTTCACCACTTCGTCCCATCTCTTAAAGCGAGCCGCTCCGGTGGACAATTGGACGTGTTTCAAGTCAGAACGCAAAAAGACGGTTGGTTCCGCGTGCAGTGGAACGCTAGCGCAAACCCATAACAAATTAATTGAAAATAATGTTGGTGAAGCCTCTCAAGGCATCGGGTTGAGCTTTCGGCACAGACGGCGATCAGCTAGTTCATTTGAATAAAACTAGGCGATAAACTAATGTAATGTCAATCAAACCATATATGTATGTTGTGAACAAGTGAGCCCTCCACTGATTCGTTTTGCATAATGATTGTTAAACAACAAAAAATCTCTAAAATAGATAAGAAATCTTCTTAGCTTTACCTGTATGTCTGAACACGCGAGCACCTTGATTGCAGTCCTTTTAAAATAAAAATATTATGCTTAAAGGTGAAAACAGAATAATTTTCATAAACATCTGAAGATACACATTTATCTATTTTAAGTTTAAGTTGGAGACACAGGCACACACAAAAAACAATTGGAACCTGTGGCTTTTTTCCCAGCATTCTGTTCAGAAAAAAATATATATTTCACATTATAAGGCTAATGATCTTGCCAACCATCTATGTACTTTTGGCGAAAATCTAAATATACGCATTTTGCGATTTTTTTACTTTTGTATGGGGTGGTCTGCCTTTTTTGGGCCTAACCATGTGAGAAAAGGCAGTATATGAAATCACATGTAACGTTCTGACGTCCCTCTACTACTACCATTTCAAGGTTTGTTCTCCAATAGGCAAATACTGTATCATAACTCCTTGTGAATACCCCAGGTGATGATGGGGGATGTCTTTTTTTGGGCAACCGTGACTGAGAACGTCTTCTACATTATTTACTATTGTCCACTCAACTTTATTTGGTGCCTACACTGAACTAGCCTGAGAAGGCAGGTCTGGAGATTCAAGAACTTATCACAGTCATCCCATGGCATTAAAAGTGCCGTGTTATTGCTGTGGCACCATTGAACTGTCAAAGAATAATCACCCAGTATCACCTGGGGCATTATGCAAATTAGTTATGATGTAGTGTTTGCCTTTTGGACAACAAACTCAAATGGTATGTGTAGAGGGACGTCTGAATGTTAAATGTGACATGATTTGCATAATGCCCCTGGTGATACTGGGTGAATATTCTTTGACAGTTCAATGATGCCATTAACACCGAAAGAACATTGATGGTTGGCAAACATCCTTAGCTACATTTTGAGACCCGCAAAATCAAGGTGCTTTGAACTTTGACCTAGTAATGCCGTATAATGTGAAATATGTACTTATCTGATTGATGGAAAAATTGCCATTGCTTCCAATAGCTTTTGTGTTCTCGCATCTCCAACTTAAAATATCGATAAATGTGTATCTTTAGATGTTAATAAAAATGATTTTTTTTTAAACTAGATGCATTGTATTTTAGGACTGCTGTCAAGGTGCTGGCATGTTCAGAAATACAGGTAAAGCTAAAAAGATTTCTAAAACATTCTTCAGGGATTTGCTGTTTAACCATCATTGTGCAAAACAAATCAGTGGAAGGCACTTGTTCACAACAAGAGTATATGGTTTGTTTAAAATTACATTAGTTTATTGCCTAGTTTTATTCAAATGAACTAGCTGATCGCCGTCTGTGCCGTTCTGTATTTTTGAATGCAGGCTTAACTTGATCCCTAAACAGGCCTCACCAACATTATTTACAAATAATTTGTGATGGGTTTGCGCTAGCGTTTGACTGCGCCCGGAACCAACTGTCTTTTTTGGGTTCTGACTTAAAATACAGCGTTCAATTGTCCGCCCTTCAATTGTATTCCCTAATAGTATAAGCTAGTGCATGCCAATCGGTTTTATTCAGCTAGGATTGGGGCACCATAGCTGCTGTACTTTGCTGAGTATATCCAATATATGCATGGAAACTAATTATTCCTTTTGACATAATCAGGCACAATACTTTTCCACTTTAACAAGCCAACTCTTTTGCGATGACATGCAGCAACTTCAGCCGGTTTGCAGCTAGTACTGGTTCACACACCGCTGCTGCGATGCAAAGCGAATTGTTACAACAAGCGTGTTGGAAGGTGACTCAGTAAAGCCTTGTCTATACTTGTCTATACTCTGAGCGCGGCAGCAATTGTAAACGTTAATTTACCCCTTTTCGTTCACACAGTAATTTGTCAACATACTTCAACGTAAGTTCGACAGTCTCACTAGGTGACCGTGCCTTATTCAGTAATCCAGAGCATACAGAAAAACTAAGAAGCATAGACATGGAAACTGCCGTTCATGTCCCACAAAAGTATAACCAACCAGACGAAGATTGCTCATTGCTTTTCATATGTCATCAAAAGATTTATAGAGCACGTAAAAAACGAGCTGCACTGACCAAAGTGCTGTACATTCACAAACATATGGTATATCAAACAATACAGTTGTAACATAAGCTATAGCCTACATATAGGCTATAGCTTAAGTGCATTGAAAATGGCTAATATGATTTGAAGGCTATTGAAAAAATAAGGCTATCTGCTTCAGCTCATTGTGTCGTGTGCATTGTCATTTGTTTTGGGAAAAGCGAAATTATTACACAATATCTACTTGCTTCCTGTACCATGCTCAACCAACCAGCGATTGGAATGAGAAGATGCAATGCGCGACGGGCTGTTAGGATTTTGGAGAACTCCCTGTGAACACGTCTGAGGGTGGTGAACTACGCTTTCTCAGAAACCTCTGCACTATGAAGCTGAGTAAAGCCGTTTACGTGCTTCTTTGCAGAAGTATAAACCAGTAAAGCAGGAGGAACTAATTATAATAATAATAATGCATTTTATTTATTTTTAAGCGCTTTATCATGACACTCAAAGCGCTTTTACACACAATTAGATCACCAATTAATTACATACACTAAACAATGGAACGACAGCTATCAGACACCACACCCAGTCTGAGTGATACCACGGCAGCCAATTTGCGCCAGACTTGCTCACTCTTTCTCACACACATAGACCACAACTCCAGATTAACTGTCAGTGACTAGTCAGGGCACTGGCAGGAGGATGAGGCATGTTTTTGTGACTTTGGGAGGAAACTAAAGTACCCGGAGGAAACCCACGCCACGAACATACAAATTCCACAGAGGGTCAAGGTGAGGATTGAACCCAGGACCTTCTCGCTGTGAGGCAACTGTGCTAACCACTGCGCCACCGTGCTGCCCGTGTGCATGTGCAAGCGAGTCAATTGACATGTAATAGCCCGTACTCCTTGTAAAATCTCTCTAAATTCACTCTGACCTGCTGGCGTGCCCAACCCAGGTACCACAAACCCCTTTTCCCTCACTGCTGGAAAAAGAATCCTAGATGAAACACTGCGCCGGATCAATAACTGGCGGAAGCATTTATGTGCTATTTTTCATCCTAAGCTATGTTCACTTAATATTTTTGTTTGTCCAGTTATTGTTTTTGCTGTAAACTATTTTTGCAACTTTTTCATGGAATAAAAGACACAGATGCAGACAGATTAATCTTGACTTTGACACATCATCATACATCAACAACACTTAGAGGGGCATTAAAGAGTGTGTTCAAGGTTTTTTATTGACATATGCTTAACGTTTAGAGGCAAAAGTATGCAATGAAATTCTTAGGTCTCTTCGACACCTAACGCTAATGCAGACATCTTAATAGAATATAACAAAATAGGTAAAAAAAATCTAATACAGAGTAAATAAAATCTCATACAAAATATACATATAGTCCGTATAAAGTGACAGTCAAAATCAAAGTGGCCTATTGTGCGTGGAGGGTGTGGGCTCAGGTGTGATTGTTCAAAAGCCTGATGGCTTGAGGAAAGAAACTCTTTGAATCTGGTGGTGAGAGTCCGGATGCTACAAAACCGTCTGCCTGAGGGCAGCAGGCAGAACAGATTGTACATCTTGCAGATGTTCCTGTACCTTCTTCCTGCTACGCTGCTGGTAGAGGACCTCCATGGAGGGCAGATCTGACCTGGTGATGCGTCGTGCCGCATTTATCACCCTCTGCAACGCCTTGCATTCGAGGGCGGTGCAGCTGCCATTCCAGGCCGTGATGCAGCCAGCAGGATACTCTCGATGGTGCACCTGCAGAAGTTGCAGTATATCCTGGGGTCTATGTTGAACCTCCTCAGCCTGCGTAGTAAGAAGTCTGTGTATTGCTGTCCTGGTGATGATGTCAGCGTGGTGGTCCCAGGTGAGGTCCTCGCTGATGTGAACACCCGGGAACCTGAAGCGTCTGACTCTCTCCACCGCCACCCCATTGATGTTGATAGGGGTGTGTCCCGTGCTCTGGCCCCTCCTGTAGTCCAATCAGCTCCTTAGTTTTCCAACGTTCAGATGGAGGTTGTTGTCTTGGCACCAGGATGCCAAGAATCTGACCTCTCTGTAGGCCGTCTCATCACCGTTGGTGATCCGGCCGATGATGGACGTGTCGTCAGCAAACTTGATGATTGTATTGGAACTGTGTTTTTTTACACAGTTGTGGGTGAACAGTGAG
>JAVQJS010068477.1:0-10376 GCA_036024795.1 Galaxias rostratus | reverse complement strand
CTCACACACACACACACACACACACACACACACACACACACACACACACACACACACACACACACACACACACACACACACACACACACACCTTGGTCACATGCTCCTCTACCAAGTCTTCATCTTCATCGTCATCACCTGCACAGTACCTGCAGACAGAAGGAGAAAAAACACCTGACAAACATGCCATCGTCCATACCTGTCTATCACAAAGCTGCGTGTTGTGGCGCAAGCTAATGTCTGATCTTCTTATTGGCCGTGCCTACTTGTTCTTGGGCTTTGATTCGTCGTCACTCTCGTACTCGGCCACGATGAGCTCCTTTTCCTCTGGGTCTCCGGTGGGCTCTGAGCCTCCCTCTTTACTGAGCTGCAGCAGCTTCATCGCCTCGTCGTCCTCCTCGCTCTACGCACATGGGCACGCAGACACACAGCTAGGCTTTACTCGGACTTCCAGGACATAAAGCACCCAGGCAGGGAGTTTATTGCCCTTGGCTACCTTTCTCTTCAAGGCGTACTTCAGCTGGACGTTGTTTCGGATCATCTCCAAACGCTCCTCCCTCTTCTTTCTCTTCAGCTCGTCCTCCTGAGAAAGTGTAGATGGACAGACAAGTACTGCTAAAATCGGCCATAAAAGTGTCTAGGTTACAAAACATCGGACCTGCACACCTCTAAACACAACGTATGACATTTGAAGGACAATTACAGCTTTGCTGATGTTGCATGTCTGAACAAAGTCACATATATAGGCGGTACCTTCAGTTTTGACACCAGATCTCTCTCAGCTTTCTTCTGCACAAAGTCAGTGATCCAGTCGGGCTCTGCCGAAGAGGACTGGCTGCTTTGCAAGGGGACAGTGAGGGTAGCGATGGAGCTGACATGGTCCCCTTCTCCCAGGAGCAGAGCAGCTGCTTCCCGCTTCCTCTGCTTCTCATGGTCCCTCAACCAGCTCAGTGCTCCACAAATTAGACTCAGAGACTTTCCCTACAGTAGAAGAGGCCTGCTGTTTATTCCACAAGACAAAGTCAGCAGGTTCTGGGACACTTGTTCAACGACTTTGCAGGGTTTTGGAAAAGAGGCACATAGGCACGCACCGTTCCAGTGGGGCTCTCAAATATGCCGACTTTGCCATTCTCTAGCGCAGCATACAGTGCTTGCATAAACTCCTGTTGAATTGTGTATGGCTGGTAGGGAAAAGGAAAGTTGGGGCTGCCATCCTCCATCCCTAGGTCCGTCCAGCAGCTGGTGGATATTGTGGTTATGAAAGCAAGAATGAAAGCATTAATTACTGGTCTAACGTAAGACCTTATTTAAAGCCAAATGGTCTACATGCATGATAATTTTTCCAAAATGTATACCCCATCTTACTTTTTCATTTAGTCAATGTAATTTAATCATGATATGTCCTTACATATGTTAAAACAACAAGCACAAACACAACTGCACCACTCGTATCTTGGTAACGTATGGCTTTCAAATCACTTGCATACAGTAACTGTTAATATTTAAGCATATCAGATTGATTACCCTTACTATTGAGTACGATTTGCTATTGTTAACTTGCTTGCGATCTTGTCAGTTCCTGGTTGAACAAGCGCGCCAATTTGTCATACGTGAGGCAAAAAAAGACGCGCGTTTTCTGTCAAACCGGGAAGTGCCTGATGTTCCTACTGCTCGCAAAGAAATATACTCTCTACCGCCCCTCCGGGCTCGCCATAGCCTTCTAAACGTGCAACACCAAATTCCGCTCCCCCTCCCTCTAAGTACGCAGTCTGTCTAGAAAGTTCTTTGCCCTTCCTCCAAAGACCGATTGACAGACTGAGAGACGATCAATCAACATAGCAACGTGCTATTCCTAAATAACTCCGGAAAAGCAGACACCCGACTGTCTCAGCAACAAATAAGACTACCTAACTATTAAGTGTGCATTGCATATACGTGTCCAAGATCCAAAATTCGTTAGCAATCGCGGTTTGCTAACGTTTTGCAGCGCGTTTTCGTCGTTACTAGCCAGTAAGCGGTAACAGCGTTACGGTTTGCTGAAGCTAGCATCTCGACTAAAAATACTGTCTATCAGGTTTACCAACTTAGTTATCAAGCTTTTGCGCGCTTCCGCAACCAAGCTGTTGTGTTTTAATCGGCGCCATTCAAGCTAGCTAGCCTGCAAGAATAGGGTTTAATTTGATCCGAGCCGAGGCGCAGCAAGTCATACTTCGACGTCTCAGATCTGAGAACGAGGTACTTGGCTAAGTTACCTACCACCACACGGGAATGACTGCAGAAGATCAGGCCAGTGAAGGAAAACACAGCATCCCCATGGAAGGAGAAGATATCACCCCCAAGAAAGATGGAGGAGTTTTAAAGGTAACTTAATTGTGAGGGTTTGTGCAAATGCTTTATCTCACCAAACCCAAGCTATTGTGTTACATCCTACAGAAACATGAAGGGGTACCATTGCAATGTTGACTGACTGATTAAAGTAATGGGACACGTATTTTCTTAGAATAATTTAACTTCAACAAGCTAATCCTTATACACAAACGGTGGCCGGTTAGCTATCTCTGCTGTGCTGAGTGTGCACCCACGTTTCTGGAACGATCTCGAAAGCGACAGATGCACAGACAACTCCACTGTATTAGGCAACCACATGGTTGCTATCGCTAGCTCAAGTCAATAAAACGCACACACAAAGACATGCAGGCATGCACTACTGTAGGTGGATCTCTATCCTACTCTGTTGTGAGAGCTGCTTTTCGGGAATTTTGCCGGGGTTGCTAATCAGTTACAACAAATGTTGTTCGTCGAACTGTATTTTCTCAACACTTTCTGAAATAATCTTTAAAGTATTATCTCAAGATCATGCCTCATCCTGTTCAAATAAGAGGTTATTTTCAGTTGAGTAGCGAGCCTGCCTCTGAGCTAATGTTATCGAATTGCCAATCATTTAAGGTCCAGACCAGCCCAGTTATGGCAGATTGGCTCACAGTTAGGCATGCCACTTAACGATTTACACAACAACTGTCCTTGTGAAACAATAAAACTACGCTTGAAATTGTATACTTATTCACAAATCGTATGACATACCGACTCAGTGAGTGGGTAGACGGACGTGTGTACGTGCGCGCGCGTGGTGGTTTCTTATTGTTAATAGGCTACTTTAGTATCCTGTCACTCTTCTCACTCACTCTCCCTCATTTAATATGTATGCGTTTCTCCCTCCAGTTGGTCAAAAGAGAGGGTACAGGTGCAGAGCTGCCTATGACTGGTGACAAGGTGTTTGTCCACTATGTTGGCACACTTTTGGATGGCACCCCGTTTGATTCCAGCCGTGAGCGGGGAGAGAAGTTTTCCTTTGAGATTGGCAAAGGTTGGTACAAGTCTGTTTATGGTTGGCACATTTAATTGTCATACCTAACTTTGGTGGACTTTGTGTGCATGCTTTTGCATATGAATGAATGTACCTTGCTACTTGTTTGTGTGTTTAGGTCAGGTAATCAAGGCATGGGACTTAGGTGTTGCCACAATGAAGGTGGGGGAACTCAGTCAGCTCATTTGTAAGCCAGAGTATGCATATGGGACTGCAGGTAGCCCCCCCAAAATCCCACCCAATGCCACACTGGTATTCCAGGTAAGACAATGTCATCCTCAAGCCTTTTCAATGCTTGGCCCACTTTGTTTGCTAGTCAGGAGTCCGACAAATTCAGTTTCACTTTAATTTCACTTTAATGGATCTTTGTAGGTGGAGCTGTTTGAATTCCACGGGGAAGACATCACAGAGAACGAGGACGGGGGAATCGTCCGTCGCATCATCACCAAAGGCCAGGGATACTCCAAGCCCAATGAAGGAGCAGTTGTTGAGGGTAAGCATATTTATCTTCCTTATAAAACTCTGAGCAGGTTGAATTATCCGAGAATAGTCCCTGATTCTATAAATATGTGGTGTGTAGTGTGGCATAAACCTAACGTCAGTGCTTGTGTTTCAGTGACTGTGGAGGGAAGCTGTGAGGGCCGTGTGTTTGAACAGAGAGAGTTGAAGTTTGAGTTGGGAGAGGGAGAGAGTCTGGGCCTGCCACCTGGAGTGGAAAAGGCCTTAATGGCCATGGAGGAGGGAGAGGAATCCTTATTCAACATCAAACCCAAGTATGCATTTGTAGTGTATTTATTGTAATCTAAAAAAGGTTACTCTGTAACTTGGGATTGTTTTCCAAAAGGGTCTAAATGCTTTGGCCTTTGCGTTTTGCTTTTTTAGGTATGGCTATGGGGACGCAGGAAATGCAAAGTACAATATTTCCAGTGGCGCTACTCTGCAGTATAAAATCAAACTGACGGCCTTCGAGAAGGTACACATTTGAAAGCACTACCATAACGTGTTTAGTTTGGAGAGGACCCAAAAGTCTTTTGCAGTCTGATTTGATGTTGGGCTTGTTTTCTTAGGCAAAAGAATCGTGGGAGATGAACTCAAACGAGAAACTAGAACAGAGCGCCATTGTCAAGGAGAAGGGTACCCAGTACTTCAAGGTGTGTGACGTTGTCCCTGTTTATAAAAGCAAAATACCTTAAAAGGTGCCATAGAACCACATTGTATGGATAGTTGTGTGTTTGTTTGTGTCTTTAGGAAGGGAAGTACAAGCAGGCGTCCGTGCAGTATAAGAGGATTGTGTCGTGGCTGGAACATGAGACAGGCCTGGCAGACGAGGAGGAGCAAAAGGCCAAAGCGCTACGATTAGCTGCGTACCTGAACCTGGCCATGTGCTACCTCAAACTACAGGAGCCAAGTACTGCCAAAGAAAATTGTGACAAGGTATTAGGATACATCCTACTATTTTACCAAGCTTCAAATATGGTTGATGTTGGCCGATTCTTAACGTGAGTTGTGGGTTGGCCACTGCTTCTGTTTGTTTCTTACCTGGTGTTGGCAAAGGCTCTGGAGTTGGATAAAGCCAACGAAAAGGCTCTGTTCCGAAGAGGGGAGGCGTTGTACGCTATGAAGGAGTTTGACAGTGCAAGGGGAGACTTCCAACAAGTTATTCAATTGTATCCTGCCAACAAAGCAGCCAAGAGTCAGGTGTGCCCTCAGAATACGCCAAATTGCAATTTGACCATTGTTTTGTAGTTCTAGGGTCTAGAACCTACTGTCTGTTTTAGAGTATTCTGCCACCGTGTGTATATCGGGCATCAGTGTCCCATACTGCCATTCTATCCCATACTTCCTCTTAGGTGGCCCTTTGCCAGAAGCAGATCAAGGCCCAGCATGAGAAAGATAAACAGCTCTACGCCAACATGTTCCAGAAGTTTGCAGAGCGGGATGCTAAGGTGAGTCAGAACGAGTTGGCATGTCTCATGCAGTTCTCCTTTGTTACCACAAGAGGAGCGTAGTGGGCCACCTTTTCGCAAGCGACTGACATGCACAGCCACCCTTATTTGTTTTGGCCATCAGAGTGTGCAGCTTGCAGGTGATTGCTTGTTTGCATTAGGAGAGGTTATATTTGCAAATCTGATGTTATTTATCCCCATGTTATCTTCAATTTGACTAACATCCTTTGTCCTTGCTCAACATCTTCGATTACCATCATTTTTTTCAGGTTGAAATTGCCAAGTGTGTTAGAGATGTTCTCTTTGTAAACATTTGCTTAAAAAAAAAAAAGTTCGAGCCTTACTAAATGCATGACTGTATTGTGGTAGGGTTCTAAAGAATTGGAGAAAATGAGATTGTGGGATGATATCGTTTTTTGATAGTGGCCTAAATATCAGCCACAACCACAACAATACATCTGTCTAAATTCTTCATATACGACCCCAAAGATAATTTGAGGGTTAAGGTAAAAAAAAAAAAAAAAGAAGCACAAAATAGTAAGTTTTTTGTAAATGTGGGTGTAAAGTAGTGAAATGACTCTCTGAACCTACTGTGTTGTCACAACTATCTCAGGACTGCAGATGTTTTTTTCTGTCCTTGTTTACAGAAAGAGGCAGACAAGGGCCAAGAGGACGGGAAAGAGAGTGGCGGCCCGATGGAAGTAGAGAGCAATGGCGTGCAGGCATAAAAGGGGGGCGGTCGGATCGAAATGTGACTGGTGCAGTCTGTCTTACTGCAGATTTTTGTAACTTTGGCAATTTGTGTTTGTAAATTGAGGTGCGTGTGTGAGTGCTTGTGTGCGTTGATGAGAGCACGGGCCGTGTCTTTGCTAGCTGTCCTGTGTGCTTGTGCTTTTGCCGTGGCAGCTAGCTAGCTAGCTGGCTGGGCAAGGCTTACCTAGCTGACTTCACTGGGGGCATGACTTTACGCTCCCAAATCACTGTCACAACCCTTTTCTAGCCCCACTGCCTTGCAGTGTATGTGCGTGTGCTTCACTGGTAGGAATAAGCAGCCCAAAGGTTCCCTGTGTTTCCAACTTAAACTCTCACCTGTCGAGGGCTTTGCCCATTGGCCTTGCACTACTGTCCCCCGTCCCCATACTTGACCAATCCCGCTTCCCCTCTCTCATCTGACGACTCAATGTCCCACCCAGCACCACCTTCCACTATTTTGGGCCAGCCGATCAACCTCTGGATCTCCACAACCCGGAGCTTTGTCTGACGAGTGTTTTTGAGTGGCACAGAGCGTGTCTTAAAAGTATGTAGCGTCACTGCAGCCAGGATATTTTCCGTTGCTTAGGAAACGTTCACTTTGTTCTCTCCGTTGGTTCTTGTTTTTTTTTATCTTCTTTTTTTTTTTCTTTACTATTAAATGATTTTATGTGTAATTGTTCTGAAATTTGTTATGTTGTTACTGTTGAATTGCTATACTGGAAATTGTGATATCATCTTGTATGTACTAAAAAAGACGCTTCTGATCACTGGGATTATTCACGGCTCAGATTTAGTCTTAATTTACTAAAACGTTATAAACATTTGCATTGGTTGAACGGTAATAGAATCCACAACACCTTATCCAGAATGCGAAAATGAGAACTATTTCGAGTTTGTTAGTGATCCATATGTCACCATTCATTTTTACCTGTCCTCTTCAAAAGTCCAGGAGTTTGGCAGAATTGACATAGGGGGTGACCTATTTAAGCAGTCAGTAGAATGGGAGAGTATTTGTGTCTGATGGTTTACTGCTGTGACTGAAGGATCCAAAATAAAGCTTTGCTCAAACATGTACCTGTTTTGTGCACTGTCATTAATATTCTTGGAGCTTGTTCTAATTTGTGGTGGAGCCGGTGAGGCGTGTTTTATTGGACTCGTTACACTTCTCGTTGTCTTTAATGAAATGGAAATCAACATGGAAAATCAGGTGTAAGCGAACCAGCCTCGAGTCAAACAGCCTTGCTCGCTTGAACTAGATGCGTCATTGTTATCACAGGGCCATCAGCCATATTAGCTTTCAAATGAGATGGTTTTGAGGCGCTCTACCTGCGATGCCTATTTCAACAAATTGACCGGCACTTATTTTTTGAACAGTGAAACCACTAGCAAGTTTTAGACAACCATGCCAGTAAAACAATTAAAACTCTTCTCTAAAAAGATTTTGCAAGATTCAGATTTTCCAAACAAAATAGTTTAAATTGTTCACTTAACATTCAATTTAAAAAGAGTTGAATGAATGAGCTTTTAAATCATGAAAATGAATTGATTTCCGATGATCATGATTCATGAGGCCATTAACTACCATCTGGGAGAAAAAATGTTAAGACGACCAATCGTTTTTTATTGACCTGACCCAGAGCAGTCATTCTGCAGAGTGAGCATACAGCTTGTTAAAACAGGAAACTATAACTCCCTTTTCATTACTGTGAAAGGGATGGCTTACCAGTGCATCTGTACATTAAACTGGATGGATTTCATTGAACTACGGCACATTGTTTACCGTATCACAATGCCCAGGAAAAAAAAGAGATAAGTACAAAGAAAAAAAACTGAAGAAGGCAGCAAACGTAACTGTCTATTTTAGCTTGTTGAAAATTAAAGTGGCAGCTTGCCACTTTGGGGGGTGGGATGTAAGACACTACCCCTCAACATGCATAATGCAGCCAAATGTCTGAAGATAGCAACCTGACACACTGAGCAACAATAAATTAAGCCTCTCAAAGACTGAATTAACATGCTAGCCCACACTCACCAAACAATAAGATACATAAATAAAATAAACAATTAAAACATTGACACCATTGCCTTTTTTATAGGCATATGGCCCACATTTTCCACCCATTTACAGTTTAATCTTATGTAATGGCTGCACCTACGTCTGAGGAGCCTCTTATAGGCTACTACAATAATGCAAATATCAAACAAGCGGAATATTTATTCCAACTTCAATGCTGTGCATTTTTGTACAGTGATCTACATTTATCAATTTTAGAGTTTACCAAAATATTGATGTGCTGTTTGATTAAGCAAAATCCATGGCTCTTGATATTTCACCTACCTGTTCTCAGGTAAAGGCAGAAGGAGTGCCTTTACCTCTAAGCTCCTCCCTAAATCTGTCCTGTCTCCACCGAGCAGTGTGAGTGATTTGAAGCAAACAGTGCCAGCAGCCTCTGTGGGCAGACTGCGGTGAAAGAAGCCGATCTAGGACAGCTTGGTGTGATGCGGAAGCATCACATCTCACATTGTAGTGGGCGGATAAAAGGATTATTTCGAACTTTAGACTCCAATTTAGTTTATTTGTTTTTCGTGATGATGGGATTTTAGATGGAGGAAGAGAGCTGCGGCTGTTGCCTCGCTGGGACGTGCGTAAGGGAGTGTTTAATGCGCCGGGTTGTCGCCCTAAAGGGAAAAGACATGCTCTCAGTCGGTGTTGTCCCTCGCGAAATCGGCAGTCCAACGTGTTAAAACACCCTAATGAGCCTTTTGCTGAAGTACAAAATGATCAAGTCATTCTTTCCCCTGAAAAAACTACGACGCAATGGCAAAAAAATTCTTCTCGTGGCTGTTCTGGTGGTTGGTGCTCTCGCCGCGTATAATGAACTTGTTGCAAATGCATGGAGCACCCACACCCGTAAGTTCTAGTAGTGACTAGCCAGCAATTTGTCTGCTAAATAGACTGCTATTTTCAGGTGTGCTGTGTACTCCACTTGTTTTACGCTCAGGGAATCGTTTCTACTTTAATTTAAGAATATATAAATTTAAGGTATGATAATGAATAAGTAGGAAGCATTAACCATATTTAAAATAATTCAAAGTTAGAACAGTACTATTTGCTAATCACTGCATGCATTAGTCATAATTACACATCTTAACGGTTTCATTCAAAAGATAGTTTGCTGTCTGCCCTTTCATTTGCCAATCTGGTGTGTTTGTTTGTGTGTGTATGTTTAGTTGGTTGAGAAGGGGGCTGGGTGTTAGGTCACAAGGTTTCCACTCAAGGGAATGTGTAGTTTCACGCTGGGGTTCCAGACTCTCCCCCTACCCTTTGCTTCACCAACTTGGTAAGCCTGTAAACATGGCTGCTTTATTGCATTTGGCATCCCATACTGCAAAGAGGGAGATTTCATTTCATGTTTTGTTTTAAAAAAAACAACCGCCCTTTATTGAATAATTAAAACATTTCCTACTCTTGTTTTAACACTGATATATCTCTGGCATGAATTTAGTCCACGTGGGACTAATGGTATTGACGTCCATGAAGATAGGCTCAGTGATCTAAAATATTTATTTCTGAAC
The DNA here is from genome assembly GCA_036024795.1 of Galaxias rostratus. Taxonomy (NCBI): domain Eukaryota; kingdom Metazoa; phylum Chordata; class Actinopteri; order Galaxiiformes; family Galaxiidae; genus Galaxias; species Galaxias rostratus. Next base: position 737 of record JAVQJS010068477.1, on the reverse strand, counting down.
ATTTCCTAGGGTTGAAATCTGTATCGTAATGGAAATGCCAGTTTTGGGTGTAGACCATTTCTTTGTGGACATGTAATTAGCTTTGGGCAGTTTTCCTTTTTTCTTCTTCACTGAGGTATGGGTGCCATGTTCATCAAACATTCAACCCAACTGACCAGGAAAGGGGGAAGACTTGTCTGCTGAAGGGAGCATTTGTTCACAGCGCAACAACTCAAACCACCCGAACACAATGGCACCAGCACTCACAAAGCATCGTGTTTGAACACATGCTCTTCTTCTCCTATGCATTACAGGCTAACTGGATCTTACCTGTTCGCACATAATCTTGGACCTTTAGCTTCCTACCATATCCTTTGGCTTTTCACTTGAATATGTAGCCTAGTAAACCGGTTCCAGTATTGCATTTACGTTGTATGGTTGTCTTTTACATACTTTAACAACTTTTTTAAGCTCTATATTTGACGTACTAGGCATGGCATTGCACAGACCATCTTTTTTTTGAGGAACTTGAAAACAGGGCTCCATGGACACAATGCAATGTACACGCTGGCCATGTGCTAGGACAGGGGTCTTCATCCTTTCATTGCCACTAGACCTTCTAAATCCATCTGGTCTGGGGGAGGAATTCCGGTCACATGCTTATGCATAGTCTTTTTGTGTGTATGTTTGAATATTTTCCCCAGCTGTATTTTCAAGAAGAAAATTATTCTTTTACTTTTATGATACATTTCTCTCAT
>JAVQJS010068436.1:0-10675 GCA_036024795.1 Galaxias rostratus | reverse complement strand
GGTTGCACATTGTCATTTGATTTGGATGACAAAAAGTTGGCAATACATAAGTTAAGTCATTTGAAGCAGTCTGTTTTCAGTTTCCTGGTGAATTGCCCTCGGAAACTTCATAATTGCTTTTATTGTTACTTTTCTCTCTAGTCTCTTTTTTTTGTCGAAGTAGCATTCAGTGTGTGAATGGGTGTTAGAGATGTTTATTGTTTTTAATGAGTCCCAGTGTGGATAGGGCTATGTCACCCTTACTGGTAGTCCCTTGGGAATTGTCTGTGGGACAGGCTTAACTTTCTATAATTTTTTTATTTGTGTAAGTGTTTACACTTTGACCTATTTTAATGACAGCTAACATGAGTAGTAATGAGCAGCAGAGATTGGCTAAGATCCTGTTTTTTTTGTGTTTTTTTTTTTTACACAGAGTCATTGATTAAACCCTTGTGTCTTTTATTACTAAGCCAACCGCGGAGTGTAGGACCGTGTCACATGTATCCGATTCTACTTCCTTTTCACTTGGTTCATCTCAAAGCACCAGCTTAATTATTCTCAGGACGATGCCTTCAGCTTCATTTTGAATATGAATCTAAATATAAAGAACAAAACCTGTGCCAATCGTTTTACTTGATTATATGTTCATTATCTTTTACCCAAACAATCTCCGAAGTTTCAGATTCGGGCATGGAGAGATTTTCTTTCTAGCATCTGTCATCAAGACATCTGCTCATTGTACGTGGCTCTCAATGCAATCTCCTTTGAAATACACTTAAGTTAGATTTAATAAATCGACTGCATCATCTTTCATTCCAGAGATAACTTGACTGGCTGGACACTATATGAGCAATTTATTCTGCAGAGATTTGACAAGACTTCTGCAAAGGACCAATGGCTTTATAACAGGAGAATAGCACAGTTTAGCCCATTCAGTGACAAACCCAATGTATTAAAGTCCTCACCTTATGGTAAGAAAAAAACTACAAAAAAAAACAACTAAATATTCATCTGAATGCTCTATTGTATAATTTCCCAGCTGATTTGTCACCCCCTGTAAGTTCCCCGAGGACCAGCAATTACTACTAGTTCTTCAATTATAGACCATTCCCACAGGTTGCTTCTACCGGGTGATCCAAAGTACAGACTTGGAGAACATTCCTTTTGTAATGGGGCTGGTTCTTGGCAATGATGAAACAGAAAAAAACTAGGGATCTTCCAAATGGAAGTTGTCTAAACAAAAAAACAAAAACCTGATAGAGAATTGTACCAATGAAAATCTCAAAGGAAAATCAGGAGGGCTGGCAACTATTGTGGAGCTAGTTTCATGGTATTTGTCATGTCTTTCTAAATCATCCCTTCAAGTGGCTCTTGTCATCCCATTGGATGTCCGTACATGATTACTAAGCTTGTCAACCTGATTATCCTACAAAATGTATTGTATTGAGGAGGAGCTAAATATTATATTTCAATACTCACACAACTCCTTTCCAGGGCCTTGTCATGGCATGCCATTCATTTATTTACCATGTAATGGTTTTGTTTGAATTTTGAATGACATAAACTGAAGGAAAAAAAAGTGGGAAAGGATGAAAGAAAAGCATTGTGATCAACCAACTAATGATATCCAACCAGCTAATGATATCCAAAAATAAATTGTTAATCTGACAGAATTATTAGATGTACTTGATCGCTTTTTCTTTTTTTTTTATATAATTAATTCTTAAGAGGTAAAAATTGACTGTATACTATACTGTATACACACACAAGTACACAATGCTAGATGTGATATCTGCCTTGAATAACCGACACCTAATACAGTGCAAAAAAGTCTGTAACAAACAACAAACCTCACAAGTGTGTGTCTGATAATTGGAGCCTGGCATTTTGCTGGGACAAAATTATTAACACTGAACATTTGGTGTGTTGGTTGCAAGGAATGTTTTTATGTAATTCATCTCAACAGCTGCTGCTTTTGGTGTAATCTTTCCACTATGAGTCTGTTCTGCAATTTATTAAAGAGCTATTTATTCTGACTAATCTCCAAACCAAGATACAGCTTGCCAATCACTTTCTGATGATTTTGTTTCACTTCATTGTGGCATAGAATTCTGTTTATATGTACAGTATGCAAAATAAATGTATATATGTATATATTTAGAACTCTGGCATTTTGGCTATGTGTGTTTTCATTATGTCTCACAAAGGGAAACTCAGTTCAGGATGCAACTCAGTGTTGCCATGTTGTAGGTTACCCTTTAACAAATTGCAGTAAGTTACGTAAACGCAGTTGTTTATTACAGGCTTTGGATTAAGCAACAACTGATGTGATACCATCAGCAATGAAGCGGTGAGTTGCTTTGAAACTCAAATGTTGTCGTAGAGTGTCTTGACGTTTATTGGTTATTGAGAGGGGAGAGGGAGGAAAGAGACGGGCTGTGTCTTGTTTTCTGGGAAGTGTCAGAAGCTTTATGGTGCTGTCATGAGATGTGATCAGAGGAGAACCATCTTCTATTTCTGCTCAGACTAAAGCAATGGTATATATTACGTGACATTTATTATACCAAGATAGAAGTGTGCTGTGCCATTTAGGTGCTATTTTAATACGGGTTAGGTAGAATGGTTTGCCGCACTCTTTACTTCAACCAACCTAGCTGTGCAACCGAATGTTTGCCAAACACTAGCTTACTGACTTCTGACTTTTGATCTGAAACATAATCTGCCTCTAAGGGGTATATATTTTGTTCAGTACTTGAATGATGATTATATAATTGATTATTGAAGAACAGGGATTGCACATATATATTTATGGCACGTACGTAATGTAATTTTAATAACAAAATAAATAAATAAATTGGGGAACGAATCATGTTTGCTCTGCTTCTGAGCAATCATGTACTGGTGGTAGTTATGAATTAGAGCGTGTTGTTGAAGGTCAGCACCAAAGGTGACCGATCTCCTTGTTCGTCAGAACCACAACTTGTAATTAGGACAGTAACATGATGATGACTGTTTTGACAGGTGAGCGAACCCCAGGAGTTCCTCTTCGCAATTTCATATTGGATTAAAAGCAGTAATGAGAGTGTTCCATCCATTGATTAACACCGTGAGCCGTGTCGGAACACTGTGCGTCGTCTAAATCACTGCCTCTCTGGAAGATGGAGGAGCTAAATTCAGCTTTTGGCAACAGACACTTCACTCATTATTGTCTAAACGATGAAGCCGCAGAGGACACATTGATTTTGAATTCTAGGTGCAAATGTATGGCACCATCGCTCCAAATAATATGAAATTGTGTTGTTATTTCAGAATGTTAAACAAAAAAGATTCTGTTTAAACAACATTATTGGTTATCCCAACTCTTAGGGACAGTAAGTCCTTATTTCAAGTGCTGTCAAAGGTTTTGGAGCAAGGCAACTTGCAACATAGTTGTACGTCTTACGCTATCTAAACCAAATCTAGCAGCTACAGTATGATGAAATAACATGGTTATATATCTGTGTTGAGGCAAATACATTATATCTACTTGAAGACATTCCATTATTTATTGGATTCCTAGGAATGGACATCTCACAGAAAGATTGCTGTAGTCAGGTGGAGAACCTTGACAGGTCTCCCTAGGGTCATCTGCATTAGTTGCAACATTTTGGCCCAAAAGGTGGGGAAAAGTAAAGTTGTATGCTGTGTAGAGCTCCACTGTAATCTCCAATTCTAATCACTTTGGGGGGGTGGGGGGTGGATCAAATGGCAACCTGTTCCTTTGTCATTTTGCGGCAAAGCAGCGACCTTTAATGCATTGCGTGAACTATCATACAAATGTTTTTTTTTTTATATCAGATAGATATAAGATAATTATTATGGACTAATAAATTCAGACATAACAAGAGATGGGGCTGATAGTCTAAATGGATTTACTAAATTTATCAGCAGCATTTGATGGAGACGCCCAAATCGTTTTTTGGTGTGGGTATTAAAGGATGCCATATCGCACAATGTGATTGTAGCCGGAGGACAAGGGGCCGTTGTTGTTAGTGAAGGAAAACAGGATGTTTAGTTTACACATGACACCTGACACTTTGAATTTGCTTCATTGTCTGTAGGCCTATTTAGTGCAGTGTTTAGTTTTACACATTCATGCAAAAATAAATGGCTTAATCAAGGGAAAATTATGGAAATACCAAACCTAAGTGGGCTAAGGATTTCACTGGCAGAAAGCAAAAACACATGTTCCAGCTGTTGTACTGATATCAATTTGTCTCTATGTCTTGCTCCTTTCTTTTCCAGCTCTTTTCTCTTATAAACTAACACTTTTAATACATTAGCAATGGGTCACTCAGCGCATGAAAAAGGAGTTTCAGACGTTAGTGAGATGTGAGTTTTCGTGTGGTTTAGTCGGCTAGACCTAATAAGGGTAATGAAAGCAATGGTTCCCGCCTGAGAAACAGGATTGAGATATGTTAAAGACAGCAGCACACTCTGGAGGTGGCTGTCTCTAATGCCAGATTTCCACTTTCCCCTTTCAGCAGCAGCCAACATTTCTTATGATATCATTGCATAAGTGGTTACTTTCAAAGGGATTCGTAGCAATGATCTCCCTTCCCCAATCGACTGTGATGTTAGTTATTTTCTTCAACTACTACTATTAACTACTCATGAGGGCAGACATTCTGCTGTGGTATTCCAGACATGTGAGGTCAAGGACAAGGACAAAGTTAAAGTGAATGTGTGTGAACGTGTAGACAAACCCTTACTTACACACCACAAGCACAATCTGCACATGGCAGCAGCAGGTGGTCTTAAGCTGCTGAATCTAAAGCAGGTTGGCATGATCGTGGCAGAGTGCTGCTGTGCCAGGACCTTGGGCACCTTTGTAGATGTAAAGGCCCGGGACTGATACGGGTATGATATGGCCCACTGGTGTTTACATTTACATTTGAGTGTTCCCTACTATTTGCATAACATTAACCTGAGCCGGGAATTCGATGTCCCTTCTTATGTTAATCAAACACGGCACATATTATAATGAGGAACCGAGGATGTCGGTAAAAGCATAAAGGAAGTGGCCTCTGCAGTATGCTGTATTCTCAGCGTAACCAGATATGGTATTTCCATGTCTTGGAAAACCTGTAGCCTACTTCATCTTTGAAATTAAAATAGTAAAAATAGTAGAGTATAGAGTCATCTTTTCTTATGCGTCTTTGTAAATCAGAAAATCTATTAACGTACTATTTTTAGGCAGAGACGTTTACATTTAGCGCACCTGTGCTTAAGCACACTTCCCCATTTCCAACAAATTTAATTTTTCACAGGGAAGATTGTTCCTCTAATGGTTAGGTGCTGGATTATTACTAGTTGTGAGCGATGGAGAGAAAAAGAGAGCGAGGGAGTGTGCGCGCAGACACATCAGCGAGAGTGAATGTATTATTAACTACAACCATAGTCCAAAACCGAGTCATATTACACAGCACATTACTCACTTCACCGTCTTTGCAATTCATAAATAGGATGAAACAGATGGATCGATCTTCGCTGTTTCAGACTTGTTGACACTGTAGAGAGGGTGATGCTTCCTTCTGGCGAATTGCATGTGTGTTTCATGATGGATACGGAGCTGATAAATCACACTAACATGACTGAAAGGTCAAGACAATATACGGAGGAAAAAAATATATTTGAGCCCTGAGCCTTGCAAGAGTTGGGTGTATAGTGTTGCTACTTTTCACAATATAACTCTGTAAGAACAGAGACATACATTATGTTATTTTTTAAAACTGACATGACCTGGACGAAATAGACACATTGCAACCGTTTTTATTTTTTTTACATTCATCTGATGGATGGATGGATGATGAGGTGTCCTTTGGTCTTCTTTTATTGGGCCTTGGCAATCAGCAACCTCTTCTGTGATGGGGTTTTAATTAAAAGCTCCTATTTAATTCATCTCCGGCACTGTGTGTCAGAGAGGGAAAATGTGGCTCTGCCGTAAATCAATCCATGTCCTGCCCATCACGCCCTCCCTCTATTCTTGCCGCGGATGGGTGCTTCATTAAATGGAAGGCTGTGATTAATATTGAGAGCTGTCAAGGCCTCACAGAAAAGCAAATTAATTAAGCCGAAAAGTGAGGAGGTGTTTGAGTTGAGCGCACTGACAATAATTGCGGAGAGGTGAGGTGTGTAGCTGTGGCAAATTGTATGGACCGGTGACGTGCAACACTGGGCTCTGTGATAGGGTATTAGAAATGTTGCAAAATGGTCAAATTGACCTGGTTGGCAAGGGAGGCGGAGGGGAATTATAGTTTGGTTACGTCCCTTTTTGAAAATAACCCCATCTCAGTGTTATTTCCATTAAACTGGGGACACATTGAATCCATTACCGTCAAAATAAAAATGTGAAAGCCATCTGTCCTCGCTACCAGAATTGTACTTGAATAGCCAGGGCAAATTAGTCCATAATTTTTATATTCACACAATGGATATAATAGTTAAAATAAACCTAAAAACCATGAACTAGATGAAATCTGGGGAATCTTCCTCCTCCTTGTCTTACCATTATCTTTTATCTGTATTGAGTCATTAGTCAATAGCTGATCTGCTCCCATGAAAGAAGTCTGTCAAAGGCCTCTTGCCTCAGTAATTGCAAGTGTAGTGACAAGTTAACTGCCACGAGAATATGGCCTTTTCACTAATGAAATATGCAGTACATTTAATGTCTACAGGCTTGAAATACATTTTATAGACGCTACATGAAATCGTAGTAGTTATAACGTGTCCATTTATGCTACTTCAAATAAAATTATAATTTACGCCTATTGGACAGTGACCTTTGTTTATTCATTAAAGTGTCTGACAACATGGAGAGTTGTTCTGTACCTACTACCTGTTAATGGCGCTATGTGGGACAGTCCCACTCGCCTGCTCCTAATAGGCCGACCTTATAGGCAGAGGATCAACCTGTAAATAGGGTTAAATGAAGTATTGCATGACTAACTTCCCTTTCTCTCCCAGGTGTAATAAGTGTGGTTTCAGCTGTTTACCTCATGGCCATCAGCAACAAATTTATCTGGACATCCTGCCACCTACAACAAGTATAGTGTACCACAATCCCACTTGGAAGTATTTGGAGAAGGGAGGTGTCACAATAGAGAGGTATTCCCTAGGCTGAAATGCTCCACGTAAAGAGAAATGAACACTAGGATCAGTTACCCATAATACTCCGCCATCTGTTCGTTCATCAATCTGGAAGACCCAGTCTTGGCTAATTAATATGCATATGATATTCATACGAGGTAACTGTGCTGATAGATCTAAATTATTACTGGCAGAGAAAGGGATGGAGAATCTGGCGAACTGGCTGGGCCATTAATGGCCATGCCCGAAGCAAGAAATGAGATACACCCTACACACTAGGTATGCCTCAACGCCACATGTGGTGCAAAGCAGTTGGTGCTCAGTGATTATCGCTACATGTGTTACTGAGGCAGTAGTGCGATGAGCGGTTTAGTGTTCTTATTTGCTGAGGTGTTTAAGTTCAGTTGTTTTATATCATAATAGCCGGCCATAAATTGTTTGCATGATGTGTGTCTAAACTTGATGCTTGACTGGATTTTTCATGCCAATGTTTTTCCTTGGTAAGATTAAACACATTCATGCAAATTCACACCAATCTATTGATGACTTCAGGTTCATCACATTAATGATGCAAAGCTTCTTAGTTGCTTTCTTTAAAACATGGGCGACACCCATTGCCAACAATGCCTTTCATGAAAACTGTATTTTCAATTTCCCATGGTGAAAGAGTTGTTAATATCTTGTTTTTGGGGATGACTCAAAAGTTGTTGGACATTTTATCTTATGCAAGAACAATTACTTTCTTGCCAGCCAGCACGAGGCTAAATATATCCCCGTTGCCAAATAAACCATAAAAGCAGCATGATAATTTAGCCAAGTTTTGAGATGAGAATATTAATATGTCCTCTACCTCTCCCTGTGTTTTTTCCTCTCAGGTTGTCTTTTTGAAGATGAGCTCTGCACAACATATGAGTTCTGCACCAATGGTGAGTAAATTTTAAGGGATGTACCTTAAAGACCTAACTACCAAACTAACCACACCTCCTGACCTCACAGCTCACTGGTGTTGTTACCAGTCAATCCCAAATGCCTTTAAAACATACCTTCTTGCTGTCAGTCATCACTGGAGCGATGACACAGCATAATAGAGATGGGAGCTGAAGAGCCGCTGTAATCTAGCATCACACATACCTTCAGAGTCAGTAATAAGAGAACCAAACCTGTTCACATGAAAGTGAAAGAATTGGTCAAACCCCTCAAATAAGTTTATACAAAGAACTCCCTAAAATTAGTTTCATGGTATAAGAATTGTCTTCCGTCCAATTATCATTTTGAACTCGTTTTATAGTGATAAAACCTGTTGAGAGAAGGGGATATAGTTCTGCACTGAAATGGGAAAATAATCTGTGCTTAATTACACCTCAAAAGGCATGGTTGAGGAAATTGCTGACACTTCAACGAAAAAAAAACCCTCAAGGCTACTGGAATGGAGAGAAAGAGAAATGTCAGGGAACACAAAAGAATGAAGATATTTTAGACTCGCTGTCTTTCTGTGGATGATGGTCACAAAGTGAAATTATGTGGACACTGCAGACCGCAAAACACTGCCTGTTTATTTGCTGAGATTTTGGTCTATGAACCCTCATGTACCTATATGATTCAACAATGTACCAACACTGTGCGCTTACAGTATTCTTTTTGCTGTGTTATTCATTCTGTCCATTACTATTCAGTTCGTATCTGGGTTAGGTTCTGAGGAAGAGTGTGTGAGCCGTGTTAATCTCTTCCTCTTATGTGAGGCACCGAGTTAAAGCCCTAGTAGATTCACCTTTTTAAAGGGTCCAAAAATGCGGAACCATTTTGTAATTCATAAATGTTTGTTGTGCCCTTATAACGACTTAGCCCAGTCATAAACTTCCATAATAATTTGAATTGAATCATTGAGCAGCTGCTTGACTTTAGCTGGTGCATTGTCCACAAGCAGATCCATTGCAGTCTGATCGACTGTCACCACACAGACAGACGGGGCGTGGGAGGAACTGGGTCTGCCACTTAAACTCCACCCGCCCCAGGGTCCCCGAAGATGTAACCTGGTTTATTCGAGGCTCGTCAAACCATGCTTCTTCTCAACAAGACTGTTGCCAGGCAGGGTGGCAGAAGGCCGAGGACATTTCCTAGAGGGAGCTGTTTTCAGTCATCACACCCAGCCGTCTGTAGAATACACTGGTTTCCACAGCTTCATCTTTTTATCTGTTACTCTTGCTTATTTTTATTTATGAACACTGTTCGTAGTATCTTGTTTTCCGTTCACCAGAAGTGTAAATGTTGTTTTCGACCACCAAATAAAAAGTCATCTAGTAAAGAAAATACTATGATGTCACTTTTACAGTGTTTAAACCTTTCTATTAACCACCTAGTGGAAAAAGTCTTATTGATTGCTTGTCAACTTTGCTACATTTAGTTCAATGTGGTGTGAGCAGAGCGTCCTCTCAGATAAACCATCCTATCCTACTCACAGACCACATTATGTTTACGTATGAGCATTCATCACTATTCCAATAATACATCCTGGCGGCAATAATACAGGTGGCGTAGATGTGCACAATCAAGACTAACAAGCTCTTTAATAAGTGTATTATAGATGATTACTCCGTGAACAGCTAAACCAAACTCTTCTTACTATTGCTTTATCACCTCTGGCCAATCGTGATCGTTCTTACTCAGCCTCCTTTCAGCGCTGATCAATCCTTTCTTTATCCGATTGGATAAAGATGGATAATGTCTGCATACATCAAAACATCCTTCTAAAATAATCTATGCTTTGTACTTAATTTATACTTTTTGAGATATAACATGCATAATGGACTACGGGGCACGATTGACTTCCGTTTTAATGAAACGCCAATGGCTTTTAGTTGCGAGGGTATCAAGGTGTAATCAAAGCAATAAGAACTGCATGCTGTTTCAATCCTTTAAAACCATATGCACATTTTTATTTTGGTCATGTTATAAAAGTACAATATATCATGAAAATGTTTTTTTTACAACATGCACACTGGCTAATGGAGTTTCCTGTTTTACCTTACAACTTAAAACTGTCCTTATAGCTATGATATATTAAAATCATACATGGGTGTGTTCTTAACATAAACAGTTCAACAGTGACCATCTCTTTTAGGAAATGTACTTTTCTTGACCAAAATATATCTTTTATTACATTGGCTATCATCCATCCATCCATCCATTATCAGAACCGCTTATCCTATGCAGGGTCATGGGGAGGCTGGAGCTTATCCCAGTTGACTTCGAGCGAGAGGCGGGGTACACCCTGGACAGATCACCAATCCATCGCAGGGCTCACTGGCTATCAAAAATGTGTAATTTCTAGTAATTAAATCACCTTATTTGTATAAGCATAAAATTACTTGATTGTTTTAATGATGATTGTGGGCGGCACGGTGGCGCAGTGGTTAGCAATTGGTAATTGGTCACTCTAAATTGTCCGTAGGTGTGAATATGTGTATGAGAGATTGTATGTCTATGTGTTAGCCCTGCGATGGACTGGCGATCTGTCCAGGGTGTACCCTGCCTCTCGCCCGAAGTCAGCTGGGATAGGCTCCAGCTCCCC
>JAVQJS010068430.1:0-25927 GCA_036024795.1 Galaxias rostratus | reverse complement strand
CATGAAGACAAGAATGGATGAATTGGTGTGATTTAGCTTTTTAAAATATGAAACAAGCACATCCAGTCTTTGAAGACAGCTACTGTACATCACCATATTAGTCCTACTTAACAAGTGTTGTTGGATGAACCGAACACAGAGTATTCTTCTCTGGGTTAAACTCAGTTTTTTTAACACATAAAGCATTTTCACAAATACATTTTAAGGGAGCGGTCTACAGGTATTTCAGACTAAAAATAAATACTTTTTGTGCCTGTAAGTCACAATGTCTTATCAAAGGCAAATGGGACTAGCCGACCAATTCTAACTTTTATTTGGACTACACTAAATTGCAAACTTGCTCCACTTAGACCCTGAAAGAGCAGCAATGTTGCCTACGGTGAGTGGTCGCTCTCCGTTGCGGGCGGGGCAGGGGTCTGTTTGGGACACAGGGCATCAATGATGGAGAGCAGCTCAGACTCTGGCAGGTTGGGGAGGAGGAGACGTAGGGCCTGGAGGAGAACCTCGGTAGAAATGTGACTCTCCTTCACCAACCACGATACAAACTCCAGGTCCTAGAGGACAAAGACACCATGTGTGAGGTAGTATTTTGAGTTTTATGTCAACCAAGTAGCAATATCACTCTCCCCTCATTTTGATCAATTTAAGGGGCAACACACACATGTAGGGAGACTAATCCTCAAACCATCCCTCTCAGGCCCAAGATGGTCTCTAAGGATCATTCCAGAGAATAAAAGCATGGTCTCTCGACAGAAAGGGCCATAAAACCTAATTATGATTAAGACACTTTTGCCTAAGGAACATTCAATAAAATTGTTGGACTTTGAGCATAAGAAGTTGTAACAGCAATCATTTGTATTTTCTAGCAATTATATATTTAGTATATTTTTCTCTAAATGAACTGTTCTAGTTAGCCTTGTCAAGTTTGGCATCAAAAAGGCCACCACAACATTTTGTGAACTTTACAAACGTTATATAGAAACATATTCCGGGTATATATTTGTAAATGGAAACGGAAAGATTACAGGTAAGCTGGCTGGCAACCGTTATCTCATAGTGCGATAAACAACACCTCTGGTCGTTGGCAAGCAAGCTGACTGACCCAGGCAACCTTTCCTACACCTTTTCTAAAACTAGGTTTAGTTTCCAATCAAATGCTTTTGCTTTCAACAGCCAATGTAACCTGGGAAGGCTACCCTGCATTACACATTTTGATATAATTGCCCCTCATCCTCTTCCTTGATCACACATCTGTTAGCAACTCTAAGGATTCAGGCTTTTTCCTCACTACAGGCCAAAAACTCCTTCCACACTTACAAACTTAAATCACTACAGATCAAAGGGATCGTCAGTCAAACCACGTTTGGTACTTCCAAAGTTCCAACATTTTCTGAAATCATTCAGATTTGGACCAAATCTACCGAGTCAGAGAACCCGCTGGATCACCGAGACGGAACCAGCACACCTTTGTCCTAACCATAAAAGGTAAAAAAAAAAGACCTAAAACCCCTATGTTTCTCAAACAAGGAACTAACTCTCAGAACGCTCTCATTTTCAAATAATGGACTGTTTCAGAACATTACCACTAAAGCCACAGACTGCTTCTCAATCCAGCCACAACCGGCAGGCAAAGAATCAAAATTAACTTCTTTGGCACCTACATTTTTCAATATGTTAACTGTTATACAGTGTATATCTTGATACTAACCCTTTAACTTTAAAAATGTCATTATTTAGTTTTTCTTTGTAGTACCGTCATTTGTAAGTGTTTTTAGACTAGTAAATAATTATAATGGTTTTGCATTCAATTCCAGATGTGTTGCTTTGTTTTGCACAATCAGTTATTCTCGTAACACAAAACTTCACTTCTCCAGAATTGAGATCCCTATCACTACTATTATTAAATGAATCCTATATTGATTTGGTTTTCTGCAGAGCTGTTCTTTCATCCTAAGCTAAAACTCTGTGCGGTGGTGCCCCTATCCTAGTAACCCTAACCTGGATTGATTAATACTAAATTATGAATTAATGGATAATATACTATTATTATAATAATTAAATGATAACGTAATTTACACACAAGCAGTACACCAGCCCCCCCCCCCACACACACACACACACAGGAAAAATTGGAATCAAACTTTAAGCTCTTGCATGAACACACACGCGCACGCACGCATGCACACTCACACACCAGTGCCTCTTAGAAGTTATTACGTTATGGTTGCGTTAAAAGTTATGAACTTCCTAGATTCATGAAAAAGTAGAAAGAACCCTTTACTAAAAAGTGTATTGTTACCTGATCACAGTGAGCATATAGTCTCTTCAGCTCAAGTTGTTCTTTCAGGTCCTCCAGAGCTTGATTCTGAGCAATAGACTCCTCCAAACTTTAAGGTACAGAATTAATTATTTCATAAAAAATGTCCAGACCTAATTAAAATCAAATAATACATGACATTTTTTAAAATTATGAAATAAAAATATCCCCTTTTTTTTATTAGGCACTATTTGTGAGTGAACTTGGTCCTTAGATTGCCAGAATACATTTGAATTCGCAGACTTGCCCTATTGTCAAAGGGAAAGGGTGCAAAAGATTTTTTATTTTTTTTATTTTATTTTTAGACAGTGGCTTAATTTCAACTGACAAATCAAAATGGACAATAAAAGCTAGCTTTTATATGTTGGATTCCCACCTTTCAGCCATCCAGCAAGTGACTTGCTCACACTTGCACAGCGCTTGCTGAATGATGATGGCAATCCTACTGTCCCGCTGTATCGTGAACATTCTCTCCACCACCACCACCTCCTCCTCCTCCTCCTCATGCTCAGACTGGTCATGGTCCCTGACTGGCTTGTCACTGGTCGGCCTAGTCGGCAGGCTCTCCAACTTGGTGCGCTCGCTCTGAAACTGCTGCTCGGCTACCTCCACACCCTAAGGAGGAGTAGGAGACACATGACGGCAATTGGTGGAACCCCTAGCAAAACTGCCAGGGCTTTAGGTCATTAACTCATGAAGATGTTGACATTGCAAGGAGGTCTGAGCGACCTAAGGTCAAACCAAAGGTTTTAGAAAAGGCCTCCAAACCCCTACTTCATTATCTTTTAGAGCTTTGAATGAAGCAGTTCATTCTATGTTTAGCTGTTTACTATGGTTTGCCAACTTATATGACTATTTAGCTTTGAAAATAACCCAACTGTGTGCAGACACTAAAAAAAACAATCAAGGAAGCTTCTTGTTTGTTCCAAATTCTTTCCTACTGAGCAGTGGTTCTGTATGCTCTGCATGAGTTCAGGTCCAGACAGGCGCCCATTGTCCATCAGCTCCTGGCTGATAAGGCTGTGGAGGGTGAGCAGCACTCTTGAGGTCTCCAGCACCTTGGTCCTCCGCTCGGCTTTCTGGTAGTTGAGGACGGCCATCTGTATGGCCAGGCCGTCTGCCTGGTCACGAAGCCTGGCTTCCCGTTCCAGTTGGATCTCTTCCAGGACCTGGGAAAGCAGGAGAGACAAGCTCCTTCTTTACTTTATTTGCTCTTCTCAAAGCAACAGGTACTCAATGAGGTGAATCCCTCAGGGATTACATGCATTATGCTAACTTGTCTCTTTTCCAACTTCTCTTAATCTGTCAACCCCCCGTCACCTTCTCCGTAATACTGCTCTCCATTTCTTTCTCCCTCTCAAACAGCTGGATCTTTGCCTCCAGCTTCTTCTGGTAGAAGAGCAGTTCCGACGGGTCCAGCTTAGGCCTTGGCTCGGCAGACTTCCTTTTAGATTGCCTCTTCCTCTGGTAAAACCCGTCATATGATGAGGAGGGGAAAGAGAAGGATTTCTTTGAACATCCATTTTAACTTTTATAATTGAAAATCAGAGTTACTGTAGGCAAATAATGACTGTCGTAATAGTGTAAACGAGTCCTACAACACAATCACATACATTTCTCCAACATCAGTAAATGGTTACAAAAGTAGTATTTACATGTCTTAATGTGTTATCACTTAAGAATTCTGTTTTCATTTCCCCAACAAGGCACAATACCCCAGCTAGCCCCCAAGCTTCCCCTTTAAAATGAAAGGTTTAGTTTTGAGAACTACTAGAAGTCAGTCTACATGTCACATAAACCAGAAGCAATAAAGCAACTTAGCTAGTTACGAGCTGATAGTTGTAACAACATATGTCCACAGTCAAACTTTTGATTAAAGATCACAGTGGGGTGAAAATGGTCCTTTGAAGTGGTGTGGCAAGGGGGAGAAATTACCAATCACCCACTCCGACCTACCAGGGGCTGGGCGCTATCGGCTTGCTCCTCCCTCTCCTTCCTCCAGGAGGCCAGCGCGGCGTGGAGCTTGGAGCGGGTGAGGGCGTGAGGTAGCACAAGGCAGCGGCCCATCCGTGACAGAGACTTCTGGAACTCAAGCTTCATCTGCAGCAGGTCTTCGTCAGACAGGGTGAGCTGGGAGGAGCACAGAGACCTGGGACGGACATGGACGAGACGGAGAGACAACACGCTGCACAGTCGACAAGCCCTTTCTAACAAAAGATTTTTCACTGCAAAAATTCACATGGAGCAACCAAACTCCCAGAAAATCCTCGGCAATAATGGCGATCTCAACACAAAGAGTATTTTGTTCATCACCCTAACATCAATCCGCCCACTTACCTGAAAAAATCTCGGCAGCGAGCCCTGAGTTCTGTCTGCTCCTGCAGCTCCCTCTTCATGCCCTCCTGCAAGGCCTCCCTGGTGCAGCACAGGGTGCGCACGGCGGCCTCGCCCTCCCGGTGGAGCTTTTCCTGGGCCTGGCTTAAAGCACTGGCCCCCTGGCCTGTACCTGGTTCCGGCTCTGGCTGAGGGAAGGGGGGTTTGAGAGCCTCGGGGGGCCATAGGGAAAGCAGAACCTGAGAGGCTGCTGGCAGGATGGCTTTAACCTCTGTCATGGCGCTCTGAATAACCTGCATTGTGACCTGTGGAGCCCAAAGACAACGGATCATACAGGGCAATAGCAGTCACTGAATGGTGCTTGCCCAATATAAGGTGAAATTTTCTGACAAATGGACTCTGATCTGTTTATAGTTAGAATGTCTAGATACCTTGCGTATGTCGGTGGCGGTCTCTTCGTCCAAGTTGTTAATGAGCTCAGCCAGCTCCACACACTGGGCTGTCAGAAGGCTTTGCCAGCAGCGCAGGTGCCGAATGGCCTCCACGCTCTGCCCCGGGCCCCTGCACAGGCTGGACAACTCCTTCTGAGTCTGCTTGTGGCCCTGCAACTGGGAAAAAAGAAGCCAGGGTAACAAGTGACAGAAGGGAACCTATTTTCCTTTTTTATTAAAAAGTGTAATGAGAGAAAACGGCAAGCACATGACCCACGCAGCGGGAGTGGGCCATGCTCTCCATAGCTCACAATGAAACGCAACTCGAGACCCTCACCAAGCTTGAGATAAGCTCCCTCCTCTCCTTGACCAGGCCACAGTGCATAGCCCTCTTCTCACGGCTCAGTGCCTCATCCAGCCTCTGCTTGGCTAGCACCAGCTCCTTCTGGGTCTTGTCGTGGAGCAAATCGACCTGCTCCGCAGGGAGAGCGCCCCCCCTAGTGAACAGAAGGACACACTGCAGACTTCAGACAATAGAGAGGATTTGGATCAATGTGTGAAAAGTTTTGCTTTTAAGACTGCCGGTGTAACGGATCTTGTAAAAAATAAAAGACAACGTTAAAAGGCCTGCCTGGAAATCGGGGAGGGAAATTAGTTCCAGGAAAGGGCCTTACTTCCTGATGTTGTGAAAGCAGCAGTCAATCTGATTGGAGGTGGTGGAGAAGGTCTCTGTGATGAGGCCCTTCAGGCTGTGAAGGCTCTGGACCAGGAACTTCCTCTGCGCGTGGCGCTCACCCAGCAGGCAGCGCTGATTGGCCAGGACCACATCTAGCACCTCCTCTAATTGGTCCTGCCCGCAGAGTGGGAACGTCAAAGTTTTTGCCAGATATTTAAATTTTCTTAAAATAACTCCTGACCAAGACTAAGTCTGGATTAAGTTTGTATCTTTCTCATTCAAAAGGGTATTGACCATCAATACCCACTCCATTTCTCTGTTCGGTTTCCAGGCTCACCTGACAGGTGAAGTAGTCATGCAGTAGTCTCTTGGCCGTGCTGCTCTCCAACTCGCCCATCCTGGTGGCCTCCTCTAGCTCCTCAGAGAAAATCTTGTGGAGCTCCACACGGCGCCACTCCACAATCTGCCTCTGAACATTGGCAGTGGCTTTCTCGTGTCGGACCAGCAGAGTCCGCTGGAGCTGGCTCTGGTTTAGCTTGTGGAGCTTCTCCAGAAGGACACTGCATTGGAGGAACTCCTGAAGATATTCGGGCATAATAAAACATTCTTTGCATGTGGAAACGGACAAACGTTTGTGGGGAAAAAAAGATTAAGCATATATTATTATCATGCTATAAATCTGATGAAATCAGTTTGAATCATCAAATTTGAAGGATGTTCGATGTTGAAAACCATGGTCTACCTGTTGGTCTGCATCCTGACACAGACGCTCTGCTCGGGCCTTCTCTTCCTCCTCCCTCCTGTGCTCCACCTCCATCTCCTCCCGGGTCTCCATGTTGCACTGGCCGGCCAATGTCGCCATGCGGGCCAGGTGCTCCTCCTTCAGCCGGCCCTCCATGCCCATCAGCTGGCCGTGGAGCATGCTGAGCAGCCTCTGGTAGGCTCCACCATTAACCTGGCCCTGGGGGCCAAGGCTGCTAAGCAGACACGCTACCAGGTCCTTATAGATCTGGACCCGGGTGGTCTCCAGGCTGGAGTTGGCACGGAGCAGGCTGGACATCTCCAGACTGAGGTAGCACATGGGGAAAAGGTTTAAAGCTTCATCTATTGTTGGAATGGTTGCAAATACATGGTAATACAAAAAATAATTCAGCCATGCAATTGTTTGCACCCCTAATACACTTTATATCTTGGTCATTATGATAGATAACTACTTATGAGAATTTTTTTTGTACTGATTCAATTATGATGCTCAAGACAATTCTTTATATTTTGAGGAAAATGGCTTATTTAGCACCACCTACTTATCAAGAGCTTGATGCATGTTTTGCGGGTCCTCCAAAACCATGATGTCCACCATCTTGTCCTCAAACATGGCCTCCTCTTTAGCAGTCTTGCTCATGTTACATAATGCAAACTCTGGGTCTGAATCTCCTCTCGTTTTCTGCCACATCCAAATTAATGGAAACCATACAAGAGAATATAATTAATATTAGTGACAGATCCCAACAATATCACACACCGTAAAGAACATTTATGCAAATATTGTCCTCATTGAAGGTTACTCGAAATAACATAAAACGAATCAATACCCTTTGTTGTAGAGAGTTTATTCTGGCTCTGGCACATATGAGGTTAATGGTTAGGAACCCCAGGGAGAGCAGCATCAAAGACAGAAAGAACCCGCCAGCAAACCCCGCAAAGTGGACACCATGATTGGGATAAATCTGAAAATGAAGATAGTGGCTATTGTCAACCACATGTTGTAGCACCTGTTGGATAAAAATCATACTGCCAAAGGAAAAAAGTTAATCAAGATCACAGACAAAGAATGTATATACCAGTGCTATACCTACTTACCCGGTTGGTTGAGTTAATCCTCAATGAAAGATTTGCCACCAATGGACCAAACATACTGACATCGTTCTGTAGGGCAAATCAAATAATGTAATGCAAAAGATATGCTTTCCGTAGCAAACTAGAAAAACAATGGACTACATTAATTACTGAAAAATACAAAAACGAAATAAATGAAGTAATAATAATAATAATAATAATAATTTATAGGCACCTTTCTAGACACTCAAAGTCACCGTACATGCCATAGAAAATTAAACCATGTATACGAGTATATTAAAAAAATATAACATTTAACAAAAGATGTTGGGTTAAGTATGCGTGTATAGCTGGGTATCAGGAAATTTTGTCTGTTTGTTTTCGTATCATTTGTCCCAGTGGAAGCAGGTAGATAATTAACAGAATAAGCCTCAGGACCGAGCCCGGCAGTACGCCATGACAGACTGGTTCAGGGGAGGACTGGGCTGTTCCTAGAGCCGCTCGATGGTACCTGCCAGATAGGTACGACCTGAACCATGTATGGACAGTGCCAGTGATGCCCAGGAGCTTATCCAGGCAGTCGAGGAAGATACTGTGACATATGGTGTCAAAGGCTGCTGAGAGATCAAGAAGGATCAATAGTGTTGAGATACCAGAGTCCTTTGCCAGTAGAAGATTGTTAATAAATTTCACCAGAGCCGTTTCTGTACTGCGTTTAGCACGGAATCATATCACATAGGTTCATTCAACTCATGGTAAGACGTATGGGACTGTAGTTGAGCAGCTACAGTATTCTCCAAGATTTTGCTAAGGAATGGAAGGTTGGAAATAGGTCGATAGTTATTTAGAGACAAGTCCAAACCCTGCTTTTTAAGAATAGCGGTGATCACAGACATCTTAAGATCTGGAGAGACAGAGCCAGTCCTGGTGGAGGTGTTAACAATGTAAACAATGAGGAGTTGATAAACAGGTCTTGACCAGGGAAACAGGCATAGGGTCAAGTATATAGGTAGAAGATTTTGATCGGGTGACCAGAGCATTGATAAACGCTCCATCAACAAGCTTGAAGGTGTTGAGATTGCATTAGCAGGAATGGCAATTTTAGTGGATAGACAGCAGTCGAATAGCAGGTAAAGGTGAGAGCTGGAGCTAGTTACAAATAGCTTCAACTTTCGATTGGAAAAAATCCAGGAACCTGGCGTAGACTTCTGTAGACTTTAAGAGGTAGTAGTTTTCAAGTGGACACAAAAATATATAAAATGAAAGTAGTATCTGACCTGTGAGGCATTGGAAAAGGTGAGAAATGCAGGGAGGTCCAGGACTTCACTCCTGTGACCCTTGATTTGTGCTGTGTAGTTCACCTTATATTGGGTTCCCGCTGTAGAGTCATAACCAACACAGTGCTTAAATAGCCATGTTCAACATCCCCATATGTTTCTGAGTGTTTTTGTCTAAGAAAAAGACGTTTGACACAACCCCAACCTACCAGGAAGTGAGTCGATGGCAAAGGTCTGGTAGCCCTTCTCAACTACCATTCCCTCACTCTTCAGGAGCACGATTCCTGAGATGGAGTCCCTAATGGCCACCTGGGAAAGGTTGGTGCCCCCCACTGGCCCTACATTGTGAATCCACAAGAAGAACATCAAGTAGGGTAGCTCTGTGTCAGCAGTGATCTGTGGCCAAGAAGACACCAGTAGATTAGAGAAGCCAATAAACACTCACTATAATCATTAAATAAACAAGCATAAGTTATGCATCAAAGAATCCTAGTTTACAAACCTGTGCACATTTGTAAAATTTCACCCCATACGTGGAAGGACTCCCTGCACTTTGGATCTGCGGATGGGCATAATGCAAATGCATTTCATACATATAAAGCATTATTAAAAACTACAAGCAAATATGACCTGGACAATGTATTGACAAATATTAGTTGTATGGGCAGATAACCCACCTCCTATCTGTACCGACCAAAATGCACCTACTTGAGGCAGAACTCGACCAGTGTTGTATCTCCCCAGGGTGCTTCTACGGCTTCTGCCACGCATGAAACTGGCTAAATGACTGAACAAAGCAAATATGGTGTGTCCCCATGGGCCATCTGGAGCAACCGAATAGATAGGCACCTCAGCTCCAACATTTTGCTCAGGCCAATACATCCTTTCTCCTGTGAGTCACAATGAGCAAGTTCATATTAAGGAGAAATTGCACAAGGAGTGGAATATGTGACGTTGACCAAACCCCCACAACTTTAAACGTGTCCAAACTACACTCATTAGGCTAAATTAACTTCAGTGACACTGGTAACTTAATACATTTTTTAATTATCATAAAACAGGGCAAGTCTCATCAGGAGTACCTATTACTAGTGATACAGGTCCGGGATATCTCGCTCATTGTTATTAATTTACATTATATTACAGGGAAACATTAAGTAATTCATTTCCTGGATTGTATTTTGTGTGTAGTTATAAGCAATTAGCTAAAATAATGTATGCTGTTGTTTAACGTGTTATCAAAACAGTAAAACGGCACACACCATCCATCTTCTGCAATCTAAGCTCTAGTGATCCACCAGCAGGGTCATGTTGGCATTTCTAATAAAAGAGAATACAATGTATGACATACATATACATCTGCATGATAATTATAACATATTGACAACCACGCTGCATTTCAATAAACTGCATGCCCCAAACCTGAGCCCAGTTTAAGTAATTTAGAAAACAGAGAATCATATGCTTCAAAGAAGTTTAAACAATGCATGCAGAGACAGTTTGAGTGAAACTTGATATCCATAAGTTTTTACCTCCAAAGTGTCTGAAGAGCAAGAACATATATATGATACATCGTAAGTTCCGTGGGATTTGATGGAGGCTCGACATACATGTCCAAGTCTCATGGACAAACATATTACGACAAGCTCTGCGACCAAATTTACCAGAAGCATTCGTTTGGGTTTAAAATTCTCAACAAATTCATCCATTAGCTTGCTAAGAAACCAGCTTCATGATCTTGAATTCGTTCTGCAATATTTAAACATCGAGAAGAAACTTAACTTTGTACCTCAACAACGATGTCTAAAAAAACGAATCCACAAAAGCAACGTTTACAATTAAGTTGTTGTGAAACAGACACGCGTTTGAAGTTTCAAGGAACTAGGGTTATACATTGTTTCCGGTAAATAATTAATGCACTGAAAATCTCATTTGGAAACTCAACAAACGACAAGATTCTCCAAACTTTGAGGAAAATTGCAGGATCCCCTCCCTAAATCGTGCGCAAAGCTTGGTCTGTTCGCGGATTGGCTAAAATGTCCATCGAATATGTGTTTTCGGCTAAAAAAATACTTGAATTGGTTGGGAGCGACGAGGTTGCAACAGGATATTTAGTCTACGTATACGTAAAAACAACCATGTAGCATATTGCAAAAAAACAACAACTAAACAAACACAAAAACGTTAGGATGTATTTTCACAAATTATTGTCGGGATTCATTTGAAAAGTTATTGTTAACTTTCAGCAAGATGGGAAGGGTTTAGGTTAACTTTCCATCAAACTGGATCAAAATGCAGGACCACGAGACGGTTTCAGAATGCACCAGTGACGTTCTGGTCAATTTTGCTGAATCGTTACACATATTTACAGGATTATTGACAGTAGCAACTGTCTTTGGTGGGCTTGCTGGGATCATAGCGACAGCTGTATTGTATAAATATTGCTTCAAACCTATGGTTTTATCACAACAAGTGAGTTGCTATGTTGTGCATTTAATGTTGTCCGTTACATATCTCTAATGGACATACTGCTTACGTCCAAAACATTGTCATGGGTCTTTCCTATTGTTTTTTGCACATTGCATGCACTTAACATTATTAGTCTGTTCTTAAAAATCTAGTGTTTACTTTCTCTCCAAAGGGTTATTGTGCGCGGAGATTGTTTGAGGCATCTGGAATGGAAGCAGAAAATAACCAATGTGACTGTGTAAGAAACTGTAAGAGGGAAGTGCAAAGTGGTACTACCCTTGCAAATGTAAGTATTGATGAACTTTACATATATTTATAATATTTCAGTAAGCTGCCTACTTCATTTGGAGGCTAAAATGTAGAACAAACAGAGGAAGACTATGAAACTATGAAGACTAAGTATAGCTGCATGCCACAAAATATGTGCTCAAGTTCATTTTAAATGACCACATGTTTTTGCTTGATTCATTAACTTGTTAACCTTTCTCTAACCTCCATTGTGTTTGATAATCTAAGGACAAGAAGCAACAACCAATTAATAGTGACGTGGTTGCATTTGCATCCAGGGCAAAGGTTGTTTATCCCATCAACCAGAGATACAGAGTAAGACCGTTGTCATTTTACTATTAAATAAAATAAAAAGTCCTAGGTTTCAGCTACACAACAATAAATAATGATTAATGTAGATTAATCTTAGGTCTACCATTGTTACTTTGTGTAACCTTACGTCTTTGTGTGTCAGCCATTAGCGGATGGTGCCTCCAACCCTTCTCTCCCGGAGGACTCAATGCTGCCCGTCTTGTCTAGCAGTGAGACTCTTAGCCAGTTGCAGGACAATGAGGACAGCAGTCAGTACATCTCCTCCTCGCTGATCCCCAAGAGCCTGGAGAACGAGAGCTTTACCAGGGTATCCCACTACCCCCACACCTTGTGTCAAACAGGGTACGTCCTGCTTACACACAACATCTGGGCCAGAATGTGGCATTAGCAACTAACACGTCTGAGGTTACAATTTAATTACATTGTTGCGTTTTGCTGTAGGTTTGAGGGTAGAATCAGCCTCTACTGTCTGGCCCTTCAAGATGTACAGCGCCTCTGCTCCAATGTCCAGGAAGATAAAAGTGTGGTCAGTGTGTCCCCATTGTGTAGACTAAAGCTACACTAAAAAAAGTTAAACAATTCTGTCATTGATCTAAAGTAAATTTTTACAAAATCATGATTTTTTGAGTTTTATGTTGGCTTAAAACAAATAAGACTCCTCTCAGAACAACATGAATGAAAAGACAGCGTAATTAATCGGAAGTAAATTTTTACGTTAGTGATCACTTAACACAGATGACCCCTCGACGTAGCAACATGTCACGTGACTTACATTAGTTCCTGTCTGATTTGTTGTTCGTTTACCCCCCTTCGAAAGTGACGTTCGCCTGCTGTCCATTTCTCTTTTAAAGAAGGTAAGAGTTTGAAATTGCGTTGACTAAAGGGGAGTGTAGTGTTTTTGAATGCACATTTATGGCAAGTGGCTGCATTAACTCTTGTGCTGAATCAGGTTGTTTTCAATGATTCCTCATGCAATGTGTTGCTATGTTATTGTGATGTATAGGTTGTACTTTCTAGTGTGTTGGTAAATACAATTTCAAGAATTTATGTTGAGTTAAAAGTGCATTGTGCTCTGTGACTTGATTACTTAAAAACTCAATGTAATGTTAGTTAAATTTACCAGCAAATAACATGAACTAAATTAAATTGTCATTTCATGCCATTTTAAATATAAAGCATTTATTCCAAATATTAAATCAAGACAATGATCGAAGTTATTGTTTATACGGTAAGACTTGCACAAAAACTGGGCATTTTCAAAAGTTACAATGTTATGAGAAATTTGGTATTTTTTATTCAGACTTGTGAAGCAATGAATTTGTAAATATGGATTAGATATGGGTTGCAGCTAAACCTGCCCTACAATTAATACTATTGTTTTCATCCTTGTTTTTTCAGTAATGGACTGAACCTGGCTAAACTGAGGATTGCCGTCAAGGGTTTAGTCTTTGTCTACTCAATCAGATGACAGAACTCCTGTCCACGCCATCCAGCTGTTTCTACAATAATTCAGATGATTAGATTAGATTCAACTTAATTGTCATTGCACAGTGTACAGAGAGTACACGTACTGAGACAACGAAATGCAGTTCTGACCAAGAGAGTTTTTCATACCAAAATTATCCTATGAAACTGAACTGCAATTAGGAAAAGAAAATGCCATGTATGGGTCAAACATGACAATGTTGACACAGAGCCAAAGTCAGCTATTTAGTGAAAGGTACCCAAATAGATAAACAGGTAAAAAGCCTACCCAACAGAATTCAGTAATGTCATCGAAGCACTAATCAAGAGGCACCCATACTACTGTGTAACTGGTTCTTACAGTGGTTGCTAAAGGTGAAAATAGTGACTTAAGACAGAGATGGGAAACTACTGAACTCTGTTTAAGGGCACCAGGTGTTGTAAATTACTTTCATATTCACAACAAGGTAATGAGACTTTGGAGAGGAAAGGCCAACCACATACCCTGACATTCTGGAGAGAAGAGAAACATTTGAGTCCTTCGATGGTCGGCAGAAGATTTTAATGGGGATAGAGCCAAAGAAAACGACGCACTGTCTGAGTGTGCAGTATGATTGTCAAGCTCTAAATATTGTATTCATCAAAGAAACAAATTTTTAGTGTGGTTGCCAAGTTTGGGTGTACTTACAAATATTCCATCCTGACCTATTGTTAAGATGTGAGGGAATGGTCAAGTGACTCTGAAGGCTACAGTTTTTGTTCATGTTTCTTTATTTTCTTCAAATTTAAGTTAAGTGTATTTTTATAACTAATTCTTGTTTTGGCTGTTGACTTACGTCCAGCAAGTTGCTAATAAATCCATTAATTAATGTATAAATAATGAATGTATGGCTAATTGACTTGCCTGTAACAATATTTGTTTTAAAGGTTAAATTATTTTTTCTTTGCCGGACAAAATGTTTCAACAAACTCATAAAGGCATTGTCAACAAATTAACAATTAGGTTGCTACAAAGTGAAAATTATATGGTAATTGGTCTCTTTGCTCCGTATGAGTCAATTTTTGTTTTTGGCTTAATCAATATTGGTTGACATATGTATTTCATTCTTTTGTTTTTTCCTATTCTTTTTATTTTGTAGATTTTTCTCCAGACTCTTAAAATCCTCTTATTTGGTCGTTTCATTAAAGACAAAAAGGATTCCACATTTTCTACGGATGTTCTTGTCACTCAGGAAAAGGTCAGAATGTTAACTATAAATTATCTTTTACATTGGTACGTACACTTACCGTACACACACTATTATGTACAACTGGTTGAAGGGTTTGTCCTTCAGCAACTCACATAATACTTGCATTTGCATTCTATTATAATGCATTCTAGAGCTTTAGATATTTTATGTCTTCATTTCAGGCCATGGGGGACTTAAATAAACAGCTCCCCACCAGCCTATTTGCTTGTGACCTGAAAGCTGCAACTCCCTGTACCCTGGACGAGATTGAGAGGGCTCAGAAAGACCTACAGGAGCATGGTCTTCAAATGGTACACACTAGTACAGAAAATCTGCCACTGTCTAATTAACAAACAGCTGCATGTAGTTGAACCCTGCACAGCGTAGCAAATTAGGTCAAATATAAGGTCATAATAATAGCTATAAGGTACATTTTTATAAATAAAAAAAACACTTTTCTTTACTCCCAATGGCCAATGTTAATTACTAGTCCTACATTTCAAAAATGTCAATTGGAAAACGTTTTGATGTCAATATCTCTGTAGACCAAGGGCTTCAGTAAACAAGTTGAAGCCTTGTGCCAGCTCCTCCTGGGTCCAACTAGTGTCCTCCCTTGTGACGAGGCACAGGTCATCATTCAGGCTATAATCCACAGTCTCCTATTGGTGGAAAGTCACCTGACTGAAACACAGGAAGCAGAGCTAAGGGTGAGAGGCAGACTGAGGGAGCCACAGTAACAAATGGATAGATATAACTCAAATGTTCCAGATTCTTTATATGCATGCATTTTAATTGTCTGTCGTTTCTTGTATATTATTAGTACATTTTTGGTAGTCACGAGTACAGCACTGTGCATGTGTGTTTCTGTAATTTTCTTTCCCAGAGAACACAGGAGAGGTTGCTGTGGTGGGAGGAGCTGACAGGGACACTGCAATCCCAGACTGCTTTGCTCAAACAGGAAGTGTCTACAAGGCAGGACCTGCTGGCCAGAGCACTGGAGGAGCTGACCAGTGATGGACAGCTGACCTTTGCCCTTATGGAGAAGACACTGACTGAGCTGCAGAGTGCCCTGTCAGAGGGGCTTCAAGAATATACCCATGGTATTATGAATGTAATTAGTTTGGCATTTATTTAGAAGACTCATTTAGTTTGTTGCAACTTAAATAACTTATGTTCCTAAATAGGGCATATCCCCTCTTTCCATTGAAAGTTATTCCTTGAGTGCATTAAATGCCAAAAAGCCAAAAATATCTTATTAAATTTAAGAAATACGCTAATCTAATTTTACTGTGAATATTGTTACCTCATGAAAATAAGATGTATTATTTCAGCTGAACCCATTTAGACTTTCACCAGTGTCTAAATGAACTCATAGGATATCCTGTTTATGTTTTTAAATTTACTTTAATCTAGAGTGCAGGATGAAGACCAAAGAGCTGGTGGGTGAGAAGTGCAGGAAGAGTAACTCCAAGAGGAAGAAACTGCTGAGAAGTCTGGCCAAAGAGAGAGTCTATGTCCTGGATTCACTTCAGAAGCAGAGCGACCCACTGGAGTTTGGCAAGGTCAGCCCCTTACCCTCACAGTCACTGCCTCACAGAGTTTGATTCTCTCAAGTCAAAGAGGAAGCGACAAACTCATATCTTGAACATTTATTTATTTATCAAGCAGTGATCAAATTTGAGCCTTCCTCCTCCATCCTTTCTGGGGATCCATCACAACAGCTCTCGCTCTCACACCTATTCAAACAGAAAAAATGTGTGTGAGAGAGATAGAACTCTATACACACACACCGACACACACCTACACACACACAAGCATGCATCCATACATACAGGTCCTTCTCAAAAAAAATGCATATTGTGATTAAGTTCATTATGTTCTATAATGTACTGATAAACATTAGACTTTCACATATTTTAGATTTATTGCACACCAACTGAAATATTTCAGGTCATTTATTTTTTAAATGGTCATAAAACAACTGAAAAAATGCTCGAAGAGTGCCTGACACAATCTGTCAAGCAAGGTGGGGGTAATGTGATGGTCTTGGGTTGCTTTGGTGCTGGTAAGGTGGGA
Organism: Galaxias rostratus; assembly: GCA_036024795.1. NCBI lineage: Eukaryota > Metazoa > Chordata > Actinopteri > Galaxiiformes > Galaxiidae > Galaxias > Galaxias rostratus. The sequence goes on along the minus strand of JAVQJS010068430.1, from coordinate 9,218 downwards.
GATTTGTTCAGGGTAAGAGATTTTGAATAAAGAAGGCAATCACTTCATTCGGCGACCTGGAGTGCCTTGAAAGGCGCCTTATAAATGTAATATATTATTATTATTATTTTTGCAACGCCATGCCATACCCTATGGACAGTGCTTGATTGGTGCTAATTTCATCCTACAACAGGACAATGAACCAAAGCCCACCTTCACATTGTGCGAGAACTATTTTGAGAAGAAGCAGGCAGCTGGCATTCTATCTAATGGAGTGGCCAGCCAATCTAACTTGTGGGAGGGGCTTCTAGAAGCGTGGGGTGAAATTTCTCTACATTACCTCAACAAATAAACTGCTAGAATGCCAAAGGTCTGCAATGCTGTAATTGCTGCGAATGGAGGATTCTTTTACAAAGGCAAATTTTAAAGAAAAAAAAATATTATTTCAAATACAAATCATTATTTCTAACCTTGTCCATGTCTTGACTATATTTTCTATACATTTTTCAACTCATGGTGGTAATAAAAGTGACTTTTCATTGAAAGAACAAAATTGTCTGGGTGACCCCAAACTTTTGAACGGTAGTTTATATATAACAAATTCTTTTTTAGCCATCCTTAGATACCTGTGACTCTATCTTTCAGGCATACCTGGAGATGCTGGAGAGGCACAGGAAGCTGATCAGTGAGTTGGACCTGCAGCAGGATGTCAGAGTGGCAGAAACTGTGTGTGACCTCTGGAAGGTACAGTGGCTGCTTTAAAATGCAATTCATAGCATTCTGACAGTGAGGTTTAAGCTCTGAGCAAGGGCTTATGTATAAAACAAGAGCTGTTAATTTGTGTTGGTACGTGTGCATTATCAATATTTCAGAATAATGAGTGCAACAAAGTAATGAGAACTATGTGGTCATGTTTATTTTAGAACAACCATTTTAGATTGATGTACTCAATGTTTGTAAACATATTAATCAACTGCAAGTTTCAGTGATACTGATATTGGTGGTTTCTAATCTGCAGAAACTGCGTTTATCGTGGTCAAAGAAGCTTGGGAAGCAAGCAGAGGAGATCCTCTTCACTGCTTTACCCAATCACTCGATGCTCCGACCCAACCAGTGTAAGCAGTTATGGTTTGATGTAGATAAGGGCCTCGGTGCTCATCTTCAGCAGGCAGAGGCCACCATTAAAGTACAACTGGAGATGTTAAGCACTCGACTCAACCAAGAGGGACAGGTAATCCTTTTAATCACTGTTTGGACTCAATCTAGTCCTATGTTGTTGTTTGTTTTTATAATACTGGTTTCACTATTGAATATTTTTGGTTTCTGGACTTAAGGTACCCTTTTAGTTTAATCCAAGTCCCTTAACAACACAATCTTTCAAAGACTGCTTAATGCATGAATATATGACGCAGTTGAATGGGAATGCACCAAGGAAGTCATTGTGGACTAGATCGTGACTGTTGCTCACCGTGCTTCCTCTCGGCCAAGGTGTGGCTTAAAGAGTCGGCTGTAGTCCTGGCCTGCCTCAGACAACTTGGGGAACAACAGATGAAGACCCTCCGAGACGTACTGTTGAGGCAGAGTCACACACTAGACAGGTCAGTGGGTTATTTTGCAAGCATAGATATATATATAGGGTGACCTACTGTTTACATATATATATATATAGAGAGAGAGAGAGAGAGAGAGAGAGAGAGAGAGAGAGAGAGAGAGAGCTTTCACATGTGTATTCTTTGCTTGAGTGCTATCCTTGTCAGTTTTTATAACTGTGTCAATGTGTGCCATGGAGCCTTTTCACATAGCATAGAGCCACTGTATTACAGTAATATGTCAGTTGAGAAGGGAGAATGTTTAGGAAGTGCTTGAATATGGCCACTGACTCCACATTCCTCCAGCCAAGTAGGACTGCTTATAGAGAAGAAAGAACACCTCCTGCTGGCAGTGGTGCAAAATCACTTTGCGGCCAGACACTTCAGCCTGCGGGTTTTGAGGGAGATGAGACTGTCCAAACTCAAAGTTCTCTCTCAGAGTGACTTCAGAGCCTTGAACCTGGAGGAGTGCGACACGGGCCAGCCGTCTGTCAAGCCACTGTCCAAGGTTCTGACCAACGTAGGGTGACCTACTGTTTACAATCATAGAATACATTACTTTTGACTAAGCACCCATGTACACAGTGATTTTAAATCTTATCCGCAAACTGTCAATACCTTGTCCTTATGTAGTTGGTCCAAACAATATGTTGACACCTTGTAGGCCTAAGCCAGCCTTGCATTTTAGGTGTTACGCATTTCTGAAAATATATTAAACAATTTAACCATTTAAAGGTAGAAGAAAAAAAAATAGCCATAGAAATCTGTTAATTACAGACAATTGCAGAGTCTTTGAGTGTTTTGAAAAGCGCTTTATAAACATAATTTTTTATTATTATGTTATTGCATCCATTATGTTCACTGATCATTACCTTCTCCTCCTCTGCATCCCCAGGAAGGCAGCCTGGCAGAACACCACTTGGATCCAGAGAGCCAGCTGGTTGCCGACACCTTCCAGCAGGAGTTCCTGTCCGAGCTGGAGACAGGGGCGGAGCTGCTTCAGAGCCACGCCCAGATGCTGGTGGGCCACGCCCTCAGCCACAGCATCTGGCAACTGATGGAGACCTGTTCACATAGTGGCGAGCCACAAACTAACCATGGCTGGAAGGTGTTTTCATTTGTCTTTTTTGGGAATAACTGAATTCATACATTCTGCGGTCTTTTAGGCTCAGTCAAGTATTAAATGCTGCACAGGAGAAATTGATTAATATACAGGGGTTAATTGTGTTGGGGGGCTGATTGTTCAATAATCTATCAATGAAACGTTATATTTTTGCATGAAATATCTTTAACAATTGTGTTTTATAACCCTTTGATGACCATGTTTCTTCATCCACTGTCCTCCTTACTAGTGCCACTTGACAGAAGTGGCCTCAGAGAGTGTGTATCTGACCAAGGCCTCCCTCAGTGCTTTGGTTGAGAGCTATTACTCCCAGCTCCAAGACAACACCAGAGGTATACTGCAGCAGCAGTCATCTAGCTTCAGCCTGGGTAAGATGGCAAATTGACAATTGATAACACCGATCCTTGTTATGATAAAAAAAGTACAGCTTGAGCAATTTATTTAAGGTAGTGAGGGCTATAACGTCCTGTTTATAAATATATATATATATATATATATATATATATACATATAAATTACACAGGGGAGTGTGAAAGGAGGGAGAACAGTGTCCAGCTGGTCAAAGTCTTGTTGAGGGAGCTTGCCAACTGGGGCCGTGAACCCACCTGCACAGAGTTCCAACAGAGGTGACAAAGCTACTTCATAAATGTCATGCTCTGATGCTGTTTGATTGAAGCTCATAAATCCACTTAATGGACTTATTCATACTACATTGGTGTGTCTTGTTATGAGTGAGTCTCACTCTTTTTGTATTACAAACCCTTTTGGCTGCAGGGTTGAAATTCAGAAGAAGCATGTGCTAGAACAACACGAACAGGAACAGAAAGCTGTATGTGAAACTCTGAGGAGAAGTAAATTAGCCCTTGATATATCCTTGGAGAAGGTTAAAGGGCAACTACTGGTAAGGTCACACTGTTTTACCTGTGCTGAATGTATAGCATTGTAGGGAATGATGACTTTCCTCTTCCTATTGTGATAGAAAATCACTGAACTATTGTCACTAAAGAAAAAAGGTTACATAAACTGTTAATCATAAGAGGACTTAATATACAATACAGATAATTGCAATCGTTGAATAGTCGTCATCTGTCACCGAGATTAGCTTGACCTAGACCTGTAACGCTCTACATAATTGAATCCCTTCAACAACTTCTCTTTTCTCCATCAGGAAGCGGAAGAGGCCTTTGTCGCTAAACTTGCTGCTTTAGCCCGGGTTCCCCTTGACAGCAAAGAGCTCATCAGTCAAGGATCCAATGATAGTGCAGGTAAAGACGCCATATGAGTACACATGTGCCAACTAGACAAGGTTAGCGCTAAAACTTCGGTAATTTCATTGATATTTAAAATAGAAATGTAGAGATATAGAAAATATACCACACAAGGAATTGTCTGTTGTGTTCTTTGAGGTGAAGCAAATTAAATCATATTTCAACAGGAGGCGAGGATCTGTTCTTAAATTTAGCTCTGAATCCATTATTGAATCCAGAATTGACTACGTCACCGACTCCAACAGTAATGGCAGCCCCACTGAAAGTTCAGCGGAGGAATAGAGATTACAAATCCATGCTCAGTTGAATCTATTTATGTCCATGTGTCTGTTTGTACAGTATTGTGGCGACAAATGCATACCGTAGTTAAATAATGGGAAATGTGTTGTAGTGATGGAAAGTGACTGTGTTTTTCTCCTTATCAGTGGCTAGATTGTAGATATAGATACAAGTGGAAGACTTTGGGCTGCAATGTTTTATTTACCCATGCAATTACAAGCCTCTGGAAATATCGCAAATGTTGCAGCGAAACACTTAAATAAAACAAGTATATATTTAAACATTGTGAGTGGAAAATGTGTTTACTGGGTCAAATGACAGACTAAAAATAGGAGGAATAATGTTTTGACCTTTCTTATGAAACTGTAAGCATACAAACAAGCACTTATGGAATTCCACAAACAAAAAAGGAAAATACTGCTCAAATAAACCACACTTTTTGAAGACATGCACCTACCCAGCCTAATCTGAATGAATTCACTCACATTCTGTAGTTTTTTTATGCCTCTCGTAGCTATCATAGAATCAAAGTGATGCCAGAGCAAATTGCATGATTGATGATTAAATTTGTTGGCTGACAGCTGAATTTGGAGATGCTGCCTGTGGTTGGGCCAGAGTGCTAGTACTCAGAGATAAAAGCATTGCTTCCCTCTCCCTCTAATGGCGTTTTAAGTTTGATCCCTTCATAGCTCATGATGCAGAGTAATGGTGATAGGTCCATGGGCTACTGACTGGCAGCTCTTACATGGGTGTGTATACACCATTGTAGCCAGCACTCGCTCTCATGCTCACTCTTTTGCAGGGCCTCCTGGCTTTTACTGTCAAACGGGTCTTAAGAGCTGCAATTGGTACGGCATAAATTTTTAATCTCTATCTTCACACAAACTGTTGAACACAAGCCCAATGTTTCATCTGATACCTTGAAGAAATTCTACTTTTTGGACTCTCTCATACACACTAGTTCCTCTTGCACAGTCTTTGGTCCTGATTTACAGACAGATTGTGGCTACTTAATGAATTGCAATTGTGCAAGTGTTAATAATAATAAGTGAGCAGATTTTTTCTTTGAATGGATGCAGTCACAAGCCCCTTTGGGCACTGCTGGGACTTCTGAGAAGATGACCTCGTTTCTAATTTTCTCATCTCCTCCAAGGCTGTATGCTAGCTGCTGCCTTTTACGTGGACCTTTACCTTTGAAGTTCTGAAGCCTACGCTTATTTTGAAATCTTTTTTAAAGGAAATACTGTCTGTAGTTATGTTAACTGTACGGCTTTTATATCTGTCATTAGTATAGTAAAGAACGGGACAGAAAAGGTAAGCAAGTAATTTACAGCCATGTTTAACGGCTTATAGTAGTTCAATACTGGATAAGCCGAAAAGTAACTAGCAGGACTACTGACTAGTTTATGTATTTCGGTTGTTTCAACCACGCTGTTTCAGCTGAATCTTCATAAAGCCCGAGTGAGGCGCGCAGCATACATCCAGTGCACGGTGACTGACTGAGGTGACATTATATTTAGAGCGTAGAAATTGCTTTATGGCGATCATCAAGCCAATGGTTTGGCTATTGGGCACAAGAAAATTATTACAATATTTGCTGAATTCAGATGCTTGTAGGCCTACTTGCAGTCATCTGGTGAAATGTATTTTTGGTGACGCATGATATGCGCAGTATTACAGCGTCAACACTTCAGACGGTCAGTTATTTTAAGTTCCTAAAAGCAGGTCGCTCGAACCTCAAGTAATTTGGATTGATGAAAAGGTTTACAGACAGGCTTACAAAAGACAGAGATTCACACATTTCCATTCCTTTGTTGCGTTGTGAAGGGGGCAAGCTAATTAAAAATATATATCTAATTAGTCTAGAAAATGTAATAAGATAGCCTACAATCACACTAAAGTGCTATGCTAGGTTTTTTATAAGCAATTAAAGATTTACTGAAAATTTGATGCTAATCATCAAAAATAAACTTTGGGACAATGGAATCTGAATAATTTGCTGTAACTCCATATTCTTTTGTCCTTTTTTCCAAGTTTCCTGAGGTCATGGCGAACCTGCAGCAGGAGTACCCCCTGGTTCTGCTTGGTATCCTGGAAGAGCTGGCTAACATGCGCCACTGGCTCTCTTTCCAGGACCTGTGTCGCATGGTCAGTACACGCTTCGACCTGGAGCACCTCACCGAGCTGCGAAGCCTTCTCTTTTCCGCAGCCTGCCAGGATCCCTGCTTCCCTGCCACTCTCTTCCGAGATCATGCTACCACCAGAGGACTTTCCCCGATAGGCGTGGCCGCCGACATTGTCACCATCTTTAATTTGATTCAGATGACAGGGGGGACTACCATAGAAGACAAGCCAATTAAATCCCCCCTACGCCCACCTGTCGACCAATCACTTGACCCATCTTTGCCTGGAGTGAGTCAGCTGACATTTTCAGGACGGGAGAGAGCCCGCACCCACTCAGATTCTGGGGGGAGGCCCATCGACCAGCATTTCCTCCACCCCAAATTAAATTACTCAATCCGCAAGCGAGGCAGTCTCCCGGCAGATCCTATTTCACTGGTGTCTTCCCCTCCGGCCAGAGCTAGGGCAGTGTCCTTCGACTGGCATCAAAACTCTCCGCTGTTCCCCAGCGGTAAGCTTCCGAGCCAGGCCATGGAAAGCATCTACCTCCCACTGGAGACCGACAGTGAGTCCTCCACCCAGGACTCTCTCAGTGGTGACTCAGCCCCAAGGGAGGTGTTTGATGATAGGAAGACAAGCCACATTTCTGTTGGGCTCAAAAGGGACATCTTTAGGAAAGACTTCCACAACCGTCCGCCTCTCCTTCCCCAGGTAACTATTAACAGTGAGTCCCCCAGCCCTGGAGGAGGTGAGGGGGAGGGAATGGAAAAGAACGCCTTTACTAACCACACCTTTGAGGTGCTAACCAACCCTTACCCTTCCCCTGGAACAGCTCGCCGGACTCCGGAGCGAAGGGCTAAACATGAAAGCCTGGACGACCTGCAGGACTCTACTTACTTTGGGCCTGTAAGTGGGGTGTCAGAGTGGTCCCCCCTCCATCTCCAACTACCCAGGACCCAGCGGCGCCTCTGGGCTGAAAAGAGCCACAGCTTGGAGGACCGAGTGGGGCTGGGTGGGGTTGAGATGGACTCTGACGGGGTCTATCATCCCAGGCAAACCGCCTTGACTCTCAGTCATCCTGGTGGGTCTCCAGGTGGCGAATGGTTAGGGGGAGAGTCAGGGGTCGTGGCGAACACGGGGACCCAGACCGACCTTCCGGACACTCGCCGCCTCCGCAGTCTAGTGCATGCCGACCGCCTCTCCTTCATGACCTCCTTAGATGACCCCGATATTTGCGAGGATGACATCAGCGCCATCTTCCGCTTCTTGGATGACATGAGTATGTGCGGTTCGACGGGGGTCCTGCATCCCCACGATGGTGGGATTGGTGGCGGTCCAGGGGCAGTCAACGCCGACAGCCACGAGGCTCGACGGGGCCGTCTAGGCCAGCTATCCAGGCTCTTCCACTCACTGGAGAGCACGGACGACGGCTTGAAAGCCAGTGTGTGCAAGCTGCTGCTCCGCATGAGCCAGATCGAACGACAGTTGGAGTCCCTGAACGAGGTCAAGTCCGAAATCTCCCAGGTGCTCTCGGCCCTGCAACGGCTGGATGAAAAAATCCAGGTGCCCAGCAGTGCGAGTGAGGGAGCCGGAGGCAGGGGGATCCGGAGACGAGGGCCACCCAGTGTTAGTGCTTCGTCCCTTGGGAGCATTCTTATGACCCCTGGGTCAGAGTTATCAGAGCCCCAGCCTTTGTCTGTATCGGGACATATCTTTCCAGCAACAAGCAGTGGGAGTCTGAGCTGGGACCGCTGGAACGCTAGTGGGATACAAGTGCAAGCAGATATTAGTGGGGGTCAGGGTGAGAGCAACGGATGTGGGAAAGACGTCAAGAAAGGGCTGCTTTCACGCCGCACTTCCAAATCCCAGTCTGAAGAGAAGAGTGGGGCAGACTTCAAACAACCAAGTGTGTCACACTCGGCACGGGACTGGGCTGTGTCCTTTTCCAAGAGTAAAGATGACAAAGGCAAAATAGGAGAGGTAATCTGTTGCGATTGAACAAACTGATTTTTTTTATGTACGTCATGCTTTCAATTACTTGAGCCATGATTAAAAAGATCGGATGTCTGTGTGTATGTTCTTGTGTGAAAAGAATACTGTGGCTGACAACAAGCAAGTAGTTCTAGCATGACGCTCCCTGCGGATTTCCCACTTGATCTGTTGTGGTGAACATCTAATACCAACAGCTGTTGTTCCCAGTGTCTCTGAATGTTTTGCCCGTGTTTCATTGCATGAAAAATATCTATGATTTAACATATATTCCATCTATTCTATTTCTTTGATTGTGAAACTGGTTAGTGGTGTATGGACGTTTATCACAAGAAACATATAAAATGCAAAATAAACATTTAAACATGTAAATTGACAAAAAATTTGTACATATCAAGTACAATTTTCCACCCTTCCACCAAATGCTTAAATCGAAGCATTCCAATCATATGCATGGAAACATTGAGATTTTAAAAGTAAGAATGTATATAAAGCTACATTTTGTGATCTAGTATAGAATCTAGCATGGAATTATAAACAAATTTCAGCGTAATTTGCCAGAGAAGTCATTGCTAATAAAAATCCCTCTAATGTAATACTTGACAATGTGAGGCTCTACCTCTAAAGATCTAGTGACAGGAAGCGCTTAGAAGTATGTTCTGATCCAAATGTTTTAGCAAATCCAGATAGCCCGGTAATCAAGGTATTGGCTATTTTACTTTTGGATAAAACAAATGTTGTTTTTAACTTGTTTGATGATGAAAATGCTAGATTATTTGTTGCAATCATTTGATAACTGTAATATTATTTGGAAACGTGTCATATATATTGAAGGAAATATGTTTTTCATACTCCAATTTGCATTAACTT
>JAVQJS010068419.1:0-18228 GCA_036024795.1 Galaxias rostratus | reverse complement strand
CGTTGATGAAATTTTGGAAGGACTTTCCTCAAGTTTGCGTTGTTAAAGTCCCCAGCCACAATAAAAGCAGCCTCTGGGCGTGAGGTCTCAGTCCTTTCGATAATCCCATAAAGATCGTCCAGCGCCTGGGTGGAATTTTGTTCTTCTTGCAGTGTCGGTTAAGTTAAACTATCATCCCTGAATATACCTATGATAAATAGGAATCCACCTGTGTATTTTCTGTGTATGCATAAGAACTTTGTAACAATGACCAGAACCTTGGTATAAAGTAGGACCAAGTGAATCATCTTCTTTCTCTCTCTTTCCCCAGGGTCATTAGACATCATTGCCATGGCAGCCACTCACTCCAACAGTGCCATCCGAAAATCTGTAAGTGCTGCGGAAACTTGACTCCTAAAACGTCACACGTACTGCCATAGTTGAATATTAATTAGCTTAATATTTATTAGTACTCATTTATATAATTTCCTTCAACAGACAGAAACTGTAAACTTATTTATTAGAATAGTTTAATCAACTCTTTAAAAGTGATTCTTAACTCGATAGAAGAGATCAGTTTGTTTGTACAACAAAGTCCCTGTCAAAACTTCAGGGTAGCGGAAGTAACACATTTTAGTGAGAGAATTTGCTTTAATCTACTGTGTTTAGGAATTTTTTGCCACCTTTCTGGAGTCGATACTTCCGCCACCCGGAAATTAGTTTTTTGTCGTTGGGATTGCTATTCCTATAATATCTTGCTGTACACAGGAGAACCTAAAGAAGCTGCTGGAGATCTATGAAATGCTGGGAGAGGAGGAGGACATCGTGAACGCGTCCAACGAGTTCATCAAGGACGGGCACATCCTGAAGCTGGCGGCCAGGAACACGTCGGCCATGGAGAGATACCTCTTCCTGGTGAGATTCCTCCACAGGGGTCACACTCCATCAGTAATGTTAACGTCAGGGTGAAAAGCTACCAACCACCATGGAGACACATGCAAGATATATGTTTGTTTTGAGATATAGATATTGAATCAACAAACACATTGTTATAGTTTTAGTTTACTTTAAGATCTGTATCTAAGAATGTATTGCTACCAGTAGAATACATTTAGGGTATCTTCTCATATATAATACAGATCATTTATATATATATAGATAGACCATTACTGTTATGTTCCATGTTGACCATCATGTTTTTTATCTCTCTATTTTCTCTCCAGTTCAACAACATGCTGTTGTACTGCGTCCCCAAATTCAGCCTGGGTGGGGCCAAATACACGGTGCGGACACGGATTGGCATCGACGGCATGAAGGTGCTGGAGACATCTAACGAGGACTACCCCCACACTTTCCAGGTGTCCGGAAAAGAGAGGACCCTGGAGTTGCAGGCCAGGTAAAGCATCCACACTGATAGGGGTAGGGGGGGTGGGGGGGTGGTCCAAGAAATTATTGCAAATGTCACAGTAGAAATCCACGGAAAACAACGTCTTTTACTATTTGCCCATACTCAAACATCCTTGATTGAGAATCCTTGTTTGGGGAATGGGGCAGGAAGGACGTGTGGCTTCAAAATGGCCCCCACAGTAGAAATGCAGGCCTCCAAACCAGATGTAAAAATGTCCATTATCGGCCCCTTCCTATGTTGCACTACGTATCATTACAACCCTTCTTAAAACCTTTGATGTAAATCTCAATTTCAAAATAATCCTCAAAGCACACCCTTGCAGTAAACCCATACATACGTTTACTGCATTTAAGTCTCTTTGCCATTAAGACTCAAGGTTATTGTGTGTGTGTGTGCATAGCCAGTATAGAATACTTTCTTTCAATACTTTATTTCAACACAAAACATAATCATTGCTCCTTTGACCATTTTGTCCTCTCTATTCAGTTCAGAACAGGACAAGGCATCTTGGATAAAGGTATATATGATTATATCCTCTGTACATTTGAACTTTACTCAAACGAGTTTTTCAAAATTATTTTCAATCTGGGTGACAATAATAACTCACCGACTGTATTGTTTTTGATTAGGCATTCCAGGAAACCATTGAGATCTTTCACCAGAAGAACGAGACGTTCAAGTCAGCTTCCAAAGACGTGGAGGAAGTCTCGGTATGTCTCTCTGTGGTTTCCAAGTATACAGGAAGTAGAAACATTTCCCGGATGCAATTATTATTATGGCTCAATATGGAACTGGTCCCGTGAACTTCGAATGCAGCTTCTCTCTTCGTCATTCGACACCACATTTGTTGTCTTCGGTCAAGACTTTTTTGTTCATACCTTGGCATGTGATACATAATCCAACTTGGTTCAAATGTTTTGGCCATCTTTTCACAGACATGAAAATAAGTTTCAATTTGATTTTATTTGGCTTTTGTTCTCTGGGTCTTAATCAGACAGCCGAATTGGGGAAGCGCGCCCCCCGCTGGATCCGGGACAACGAGGTGACCATGTGCATGAAGTGCAAGGAGCCCTTCAACGCTCTGACTCGACGACGGCACCACTGTCGAGCGTGTGGCTACGTGAGTCGTCCAAATCCTCTATCGCGCTCCAACTAAATAAAGACATGGCTTCCTACGGCCCTGCCGTAACACTTTGGTCTGTGATGTGAAGTGAGCGTAACAGGATATTTTGCATGTGTGGTATTGCAGCACAGAAAAAGCTTTGACTCTGGGTTTTGTCGGGACTCTCGAAGGTGGTGTGTTGGAAATGCTCCGATAACAAGGTGGCTCTGGAGTACGACAACAACAAGACAAACAAGGTGTGCAGGGACTGCTTCTCCATCTTGACGGGCGAGGAGAAGACGGAGGGCAAGAAGAAGGGCATTCTGGAGGTCAGGACCTTCTCACACACACACACCCACACACACACACACAGCCAACCACGCATGCACCCTAATATTGTCATCGTGAAACTCAAAACACAGTCGTATACACACGCACATTCTCCTTTACAAACTTGAACAATCCCCCTTCTTTTTTCTCTATCTTACATACACACACACACACACACACCTTCAACGTGTTCACACCATCTTTACTTGTGCGCTCTGGTGGTCTGCAGATCGAGGCGGCGCAGTTTTCGGGCAGCAGCATCATGCATGGCTTCCTGCAGTACTCTGAGAAGACCAAGCCCTGGCAGAGGGTGTGGTGTGTCATCCCCCAGAAGGAAGCGCTAGTGCTCTACCTCTACGGAGCACCCCAGGTGAGACCAAAGTCAACAGAGAACAAGAACACGGGGCAGTGGATTAGAGGATATTGAATGTTTTTTTGAAGAGGGTATTGGAGAAGTTTTAGAAAAGTATAACCTGAGTAGAGTTGGATTTCCGGTCTCACAGTATGAAATAGTTTCATTAGTAAAGGTTTATGTTATTGGTTAAGAGGGTGCAAGATTTGCCTGTTGCCTGCCATATTGTCTACAAAATGTTGTGATGGATGCAGTTATTTGGGAATGTATCTTGGCCTGTTTTCCACTGAATCTCATGCACAGTTTCAGAAGGAAGGCACTATTGTAAACAATTAACAATCGTCTTTAACAATATGTCTTGAATATGTATTGTTTCAATATGTTGAGACAATATGTCATATGTTCAAATAGCATGTCTAGTCAGCTTTTGTTTAAGAGAATGCCTAACGCTTTCATGAACGTCTTCAAAAAGCGTATTGAATTTTTTGAATGCTCCATTTTACCCTCCCCCTCTGATAGGACGTGAAGGCCCAGTCCACCATCCCTATGCTGGGCTACTTTGTGGAGGACAGCCCCCGGCCCGCCGACCCCCCGTCCAGCTTCCGCCTCTCCCAGTCCAAATCGGTCCACAGTTTTGCCGCGGAGACGGACGAGCTGAAGCAGCGCTGGCTCAAGGTGATTAAGGTGGCGGTGACAGGGGACGTTCCCGAGTGCCCGATACCCAACGACGGCACGGCCAGCCTGGACAACACGATGCAAGAGCCCGGCAGTGATTCTACATAAAGTGCATGTTGCTTGTAGCGAAGGACTACCGCAGCCCCCAACAAGAGACTTAGAGGTGGACATGCCTAAAAGACTGAACTCCTTGCATTTTCCAGGTGGGGTAGGAATTTCACTCCAAAAAAAACAAAAACTTTGGAAATTCACTGCTGGATAAGCTGCTTCTGCCTGGCAATCTCACAAATTGGATTTCTACCAATCACAAGCGAGGGGATTGACGACACCACTAACTAGAGCTGTGCTGGAATGTGAAAAAGTACACCATTAAATAAACAATGTTCTGGTACAATCAACACTAGGGAAGTGGGGGCACCTTAAAACCGCTTTTATTACTTATGGACAGGCATTATTATGGGCAGCCTGCCTAGATCTGTCAGGACCCAGAAGGGGGTTCTGCCTGTTGAGCCCACCAATGGACAACCCAGGTCTTCCATACTATATGTGAATCAAGTGCACTGGTTGTGTTCGTACCACACTGTCTCTTCAGTACTACAAATCGGCTCTGTATTGCTGTACATAATCTGTTTTTTTCCCCATCTTCAAGGAACAAATGTGTTTTTAGAAATGTACAAAGAATCAATGCTTTGATAATACAGAAACAATTTGAGAAGGATGTAGTGGTGAGGTTGACAAATGCTACAACCAGTGCTTTTCTCCATTGCTATAGTGACATTGCCTCTCTCACGCAGGGCACCATTTAAATCCCCTGTCATAAAGTATAGAATCAGATCGCGCTAGTCAGACTCATCCAGTCTTGTGAAAGTATTACAAGTACATCATCTAATTGAATCAATAGGTTTGTTTAGCAATTTTACCAGGATGGATACTGAGAGACTCGACTCAATATTTTTGCTGTAACCCCTAAAACAATCTAGTTTAATAGTGCAATATCACCTCTGGATTAATATGCAAGGCACTAAAGGCATTCACATATAATACCTAGAGCAGAATTTGTCATCCTTCTAATCCCCTCAACAATTGAGGCCCTCTCGGGTTCAATAGCACAAACACTTCATTTGCTGTGAAAGATTTCTCTACCAATTGTGGGACAACGGCTAGGAATAGGATGTTCTTTAATCCTCTTCGTAATCTGACCGTTTCCCGTCATTGATGTACGCAGCTCTGAGTCCTACCTGGACGAGGCCACAGCCGAGTGACAGTTATGTTACAGGCGAAATGACGGTTGTATTTTGGTTGTACAGCTACAGTATGTAAAAATGAGATTCTTTATTAGACGTATATAGACTAGATCCCATCAGAGTCAACAGAAGTTAATTTCTATGTTGCTGTCTTCGTGTACCAGATGCTCATATTAGGAAGAAAGCCTTTGCTCCACTGAACTTGCCTCTTAAACCAACTGGCACAATCCTAGAAAGACGCAACACAATGGGAAGATATGTGTGTAAAAGTGTTTGTTTTATATATTGTAATTAATTGTATTATTTAAAAGTAATTTATAGAATTATGATAATCGAAGGAGAAGAGTAGGAAAAGCAGCACAAGCGTTTTTTCTAAATCGTCCCTTGTTCATTTTAACAAAGCCCTGTTTCTTTTACCCGAGGCACTTTCATCGGCGTCAACCCCCCCCCCACCCCCCTCCTCCTCCAGGTTTTAGTTCTCCATATGGGATTTGTCCACTCAAGAGAGGAGAGTTACCGACCTATGAAAGTACCTCCATCTACTTAATACTACAGTAACGCCACAGAGTCGTCCATCTTAAAGGAGTCACACGGTCTGTCAGGGGCCACGCATTCCCCTCCGACGCCGACGCCTTGCCTGACGTAGAGAACGGTCACTCTAAAACCGCAGTGTTCTGGGATAGCGTGCCTATATCCTGTGCGTGAGTGTTTTGTATACGTGCCCCCCCCCCCAACCCCCCCTCCGCAGTCGTTCTGTGGAGGCCATGCATAGCATCCGGTCTCAGACACCAACACGCCCGAAAGCACATCTCTCGTCTATAATGCATCTAAATGTAAAATTGGGTTTTGTAGGTAGACGGCCCTCAATCCAAGCCCCGCCCCCCTTTCCTTCCTTAAAGTTGATGATCTACGCACTTTACACTCTTATAAAGTGTACCTTGTAATAAAATAAAACAAGATTAAGTATTATTTCTTTGTTCTTTGGTAATCATTTACTGATCTTGTATGTATTGAAATGAGGACACAAGCCTACAAGACAAACCTAAATCAGAAAGTAAAAAAAATAACCCTGTTTTTTGGGTTACAATACACGCACTTCTAGTTTAATTTCCCCCAGAACCGAAACTAATATTTTCACAAGGATTAGACCTTGGAGACTGAATCACGTTAGAAAATCATTTATTTTCACTATAGAAAAAAACACAAGTACAGCAATCATACCCAAAGCAAATTTGATTCCACCTGCCAAATCCGTACCTCTTTAAGGGGCACAGGTGTATTTTGTAATTTCCTGATGGAGCGCAGTTCATTCTATAGGAATACCCATCTCGATTGCACATCTCCAGCTAGCGTCATCATCATTGGCTGCTAACACACACATACACACACAGCCTTGTGGCATCTACCAGCAGGCTTGTTAATATTATATAACACATCATAAGAACAGGGTATAAAGGAGTGACTACAGATAGAAAACAAAGCTGATAGATCTGGTCCTTCAATGCAGGGCAGTTCGTTTCACAAAAAGAGAGTCCATGTCATGTCCCTCGGGGGACCATTGACTCAGTCCGTTCTGTTAGCCGTAGCTCAGAGTCAAGGTGGGTGGGTTGTATCTGTCAGTGTCTTTGCTTTGGTCTGGACCGAAAGACTGAAACACAAGTGCGTGGGAGAGAATAAAGGACTCAGTTCATAGGTTGCTAGAGCAGTGTGTATCTGTCTGTCAGTCAGTCAGTCAGTCAGTCAGTGAGTCTTTCCGTCGGCTCAACTCTTGGGCTGGCGCAGCAGGCCTCGGATCCTGCGCACCAGGGCCTGGATGAAGGTGTAGCGGGAGCGGACCTGGCTGTACTGGCCCTCCACCTCCAGGAGCTTCCTCTGGAGGGCCTCGCCGAACACCGCCCCCATGTCGCTCTGCAGCTGGAAGATGAACAGACGGACAGAGACACAGAGACACAGAGATACAGACACACAGAGACAAAGACACACAGACACACAGACGAGTAGACGTTAGACAACATTGAGACCTAAAAACCATTTATAATACATAATAAGTCCTTAAATCAAACCCTTGCCGATTACCGAAAGCACAGAGCAGAAATGTGGGAGTTTCTCACCTGCACCAAGTCCTGCTGGCTGACTCTGGACAGGCCCAGACTGCGACCCCCAAACGAGTCTGGAGTTAAACACAACATTATTAACATAATTAAGACCAGTCAGGCATGTCAGTCCTATACATTTATATTTTGATATAGTGGAGCGATAACATTTAAAAAAAATATTGTATTATACATTTTGAATTAGCCATAATTAATAAATGTGCCAGGAACCAGCACTTGTAATATTTTTTTATGTTCTGAATTCAGCAGCAGTCATACCATCTGCCAGGCGTGATCTGTAAATGCTGCCTCCAGATAGCGAGTCCGTGGTGTCAGAGAGGGTGCAGTATAGCAGGTAGTACTCCAGGTGGCGCCACAGCACAAACAGACAGGTCTCTATTAGGTCTGAACTAGTGGTTAAGGACAGTTGATGAATATGTCTGGTACTAAGGTACAACTGCAAAGTACGTTACCACATCGTTAACTTCAATATTCATTACAAGCTTGTATTAGAAAATTTGCTTTTTCAAGCTAACAAATGCAGAACATTTACGCTGCAAATAAGTTTGAATTAAACATACTACTGTAGTTTTGAAAAAAATTATGTCTGGTAAAGTGTAGTAATCTGTTTTAATATTTTTATTATTTTAATTCATATTAATAATTATTTTAAGCCTATGTAGCTTAGTTTGTATAGTATAAAAAAAAAAGACGCATCTTTTTTATTTTTCGCATGTTAACCCTGGGTAGAGTAGTTTGTAGGTTTTGTTCTGAGGTCTTAATGAGTGTGGTAAAAGGAGGATACAGGAGCAGAGGGACAGCAGCTTGGCCCGGTTGTTGATGAGCTGGACCAGACGTCTCTTGGCCAGCAGGCTCCTCTGGACCGGCGAGATCTTCTCCACGCCTCCGGAACCCGAGACCAGGGCTTGGCACAGCTACGCACACAGACAAGAGGAGACAAAAGAGTCAGAGAGAAGATTAGAGTGCACAAACTTTCCAGGGGAAAGCAGTAGCAGACTAAACATTTATTCTTTGTGCAAAAAAATCTATACATTTCTAACAAAACATTGAATACTAAGGAAATATGAATGCACATATGAAGTATCTATATTACGATGATATTGTTTGCATACAACATATTTTGCAAACCTGTAATATCGTAAGTATTTTAAACAAGCATTCGGTTATGTTCGTTCAAAGGTGTGATTGTGAATATTCTTATGATGTAAGGACCTCCTTTAGCTCCTCGGGGGGCAGTTGCTCCAGGCTCTGCAGCTTGCCCAGGCTGGCTCGGTGGCTCTGGTGGAAGCGGAAGAAGTCCGCGGCGCTGTTCTTCAGCAGGAAGAGCACCAGACCCAGGCTGGGCACGCGGGAGTACAGCGCGGAGGGCAGGGCCAGGTCTGGAGGACGAATAAGGAACACACTGGTGAAGGAGGCCGGAGCACTCGAACACACAACCAACCACGGAAACAAAGAAAGAGGATTCTAGTAAAAGTATATTAGGATGATTCTGGTTCCTTTTAGAAGATGGAATGCCACAACGGGTGGCTTAGTCCAGGGGAAGAGAGAGACGGACAGACACACACACAGTCCGGCTGACAGACAGACTGACTGACCTGGGCGGGCTGCGTCCCTGCCGGCCTGCTCGTTGATGGTGGGGCTGAAGAGACAGATGCTGAACTGGGCCTGGGGGGAGCTCTGCAGCAGAAGGGTCTGGCAGTACTCCATGATGTTAGCGCACACCTGCAGGGGGCAGCGCACCACGTTAAGTCACGAGGAGAGCCGTCTCTCCAAGTGTCTGTCTCCACATGTCTTTTATTCTCTAGTCCTTTCAGTTTGCCCTGCTTAATTGTCCAAACACCCCCCCCCTGTTCCATGTCGCTCTTCAACATTTTTTTCACATTTTTACCCATCCCCGTATAATAGATATTTCCCTATCAAAGCATTCACAGCTTCTTAAGTCTACCTCAACACTTGGGTTGAGTGGCTCCACGTTCACACCATACTAGCAAAGTTTCTCCACTATGGTAAACCTCCTGCTCCATTTTGAAACACTCAATCCCGTTGTGCTCCCGTGTCTGACCTGTTGCATGGCGACCTCCATCTCCTCCCGCCGCTCGGCAGACTCTCCGGGGGCGGCGCCCTCCGTCTGCTTGAGGAGGCGCTCCCGCTCGCTGCCCGTCAGCCTTCCCAGCAGGAACAGGCACTGGCGCTGGGCACAGACAGGGAGGGAGGAGAGGTGGGGGGGTCCGTAAGAAAAAGCTGATAACGTCGGGAGGGGTTCTGGACTGCTAAAGAAAAGGTTACTCCAGGAGGGCCCATCTCAGCATGTGACTGAAGGTCTTGCGTCGTGTCGTTAGGACTTTTCGGAATGTTTATTGAATGTTTTTTTGCGTTTGTTTGGCTCACGCTCCACTACCTGGAATCTGTTTATGTGTCCTTGGAACTCCAGCAGGCCGGCGCTGTTCGCCTCCCCACCCATCCCCAGGCCACCTCCTACAACACACACACACACACACACACACACACATCATTTGCAATAATTCTGCTGTTTTGTTGCATACTGACCAGTGCTTAAACAGTATAATACATCCATCAATGCATTAAAATGTCTGAAAACGAAGCATGCCTTCTAATTGAATGAAGTTCTCCCAGCCTAGTCAGTTCATCTATATGCGGACCTTGAGTGTCAGTGCAAGTTAACTTTGTCTTATGATTTGACATGATGTGTAGTGTTCTTACCTGGCAGGGCGGTCTTGCTGATGATGCCTGTGAGCATGGAGAGCTGCTGCAGAGAGCCCATACTCAGCTCCTGACAGCGCAGCAGAGACTGGATGGTGTCTGCATGGACCATGAGCCACTGGAGGACCTGCGCACGCACACACACACACACACAAACACACACACCTCAAATTTGGTTTGCAAGTAAACCCATCACTGTTTTCGCACTTCAGTGTGGCATTCTATCAAACAAATGTGAAGCACGCTTCCCTAAATCAGTGAAACTGTTTACTCATTGTAGATGGTGCTGAGGTATTACCTGTGTTGCCCCCTGCTGGTGGTGGGTGGTGGTGGAGGTGAGGATGACCTGGAAGAGCCTCAAGGCAGGCAGCAGGATCTGTCTGTAGCGGTCCAGAGGGCTGGGGATGAACCCGGACGGGTCCCTTGGCACGCTGCGGACACGCGGCACACACACACACACACACACACGTCAAGAAGAATATACAGACAACCAAACACGTCAGGCCAAGAAGGTGTTGAGTACACTCTTGAGAACAGAACCTCCTTTAGGATAAAAAAGGCAAATCTCGGAAAATTGAATCATCCGCCGGTAACATTGGGACATACCAAATGTGAGCATGTTTGCCTAAGAAAGTTATGTGCCTTTCTGCTTGACCTAAATGACCCTTCTAACCTTTCATACTTTGTTTAATTTACTTTTTCTTTTCCTAAATCTCTTTCAAACTATGCCTCCCACGCTCTATTCCTGTACTGTCCTCTCCTCTCCCAGTCCACCCCTCCCATCTTCACCTCTCCCCTCCTCTTCCTCCTCCTCCTCCTCCTCCTCCTCCTCCTCCTCCTCGCAGCCCTTACCCAAGGGTGTCTCTGTCGGGCACCATGTCAAACACCTGGAACTCCACCAGCTGGGCCACCAGCCCACAGCGCAGCAGCTCCACGGCGCCCTGGGACGTCTTGGCCACCCGCGTCAGCAGGGCCTGGACAACACAAAGTTCAAAGTGCTTTATTTGTGAAATGCACATTATAATACAGGATACATTCTGAGCAAAGAAATTCTTATAACATGGCGGGCAGCAACCACATAAAACAGAGTCAAAATAGCCAGACCAGCACTATAAATAATATAAAAGTAACTAAGATATACATCTGATGTACAGATGGGGGATATGGACAGTGGGAATTGGAGTACCACACACACAACTGAGATGGAATTCAGGTACCCCACGCATCCAAATGAACTGTGTGCGACAGGTTTCTCAGTACACAACAACTCAGCTCACTTCCCAGCGTAACATTCGCAGAGCAGTGAGCTGTGACCCGTTGGCCTGACCCTGCTCCGCTCCCTCACGAGGGGGCGACTCACCATCTTGCTCTCGTAGATGTAGAGGGGCTTGAGCAGCGGGGGCAGGGGGCAGAGGAGGCCCTGCAGGGCGCCGTCGTCCTGCCGCAGGCTGTCCACCAGCACCCGCAGGTAGCCGCTGTTACTGGCGTACAGCAGCCACTGGCTCTGGCGGTCGATGGACAGGATCCGGTCCAGCACGGCCAGCGCCAGCATCTGACCGAGGGGGAGAAAAACACAGCTGTGTTCAAAAGAGAGGAGGGAAGACGGAGGGATGTTTGAAGAGGCCGGGGGAAGACATAGAGAGAGGTAGAGGAGAGAGTGAGAAGAGAGGAGGAATGCATGGAGTGGGCACTAGGTAAAAGCACTAGGTAGGCAGAAAGTAAATATTTTGTAAATATAATCAATATAAGCAACTAATAACTTCATGAACCTGTAAAATGTCTATTTGAGTGTGTTTACATGTGTGTGTGTGTGTGTGTGTGTGTGTGTGTGTGTGTGTGCGAGCACACTACCCTGCCGATCTCGTGTCCGTCACACGCGTCCCTGCAGACCACCTCCATGAGGGCGGTGCCGTAGCTCTCGATGATGGCCAGGTTCTCCCGCTGCAGCTTGGTGAAGCCGTCCTCCGGAGCCGTCAGCCTCTCCCACATAGACATCCCTGCTTGGGGCGGGGAGAGGGAGAGACGGAGGGAGTGGGGAAAGTGTTGGAGGAACAAAAGACGACAAAAGAAGAACAAAGCCATGGTGAGTTCGCGTCAGCGGACAAACGCGGCTCCGTCTCCGACCTCTCCGTCGGCTGCGGGAGCTGTTGCGTGCGCGGTGGGTCACCTGACTGCAGCGTGTCGGGCTCCTCGGGCTTCTGGGCGATCTGGAGGTAGTAGAGCAGGGAGCCGTAGAGGTGGGCGCGCAGCCGCTGGAAACCGCCGCCTGACGGCGGGACGGAGGCAAAACGTTACAGGCCTTATCGAGGGAAAGGCCGTTAAAGACCCCGTGTCAACATGGGTACATTTATCATAACACATTTTAAATAAAGTCTTGGAAGTGTTCTCTGGCCTCTTCTTGTGAACGCGAAGTGACATCACACGACGGCGTGCGTTCCGTGTTCTCCGGGGAACTCACCGGTGCAGAGGATGAAGTCGAGCAGCTTGCGGAGGATGAGGTGCAGCGCAGAGTTGGCGATGGACGCAAAGCCGGACGACCCGCCGCCCTCTAGTCCCGCCCCCTGCTGCTGCTCCGACAGCACCGATTGGCTGAGCTGGGCCGTGAGGGTGAAGACCGCCCCGGCCACGATGGGCATCAGCTCGCCCGCCGCGTCCTCGGAAAGAACCTGGACGGAACGTGCATGCACGAGAAAAGCAGCTGAAGACACTAAACACGTCCGACATGGTCACTTTCATTTGCCATCGATTACAGTCCCCCTCTTACAGTTATCGAGGTGACTTCACTGTGGAACCACCATCTTTATGGAGGCCAGAGACAACATGGCGTGCAGCTTTTCCTTTAGTCAGCTTGAATGGGTCAATCATTTAATACGGCTATCCATCCTATAATCCATTCCTCTCTCCTCAGTCTCTCTCTCTTTCTGTCCCTCACCTTATCGTGCAGGTCCAGCAGCAGGTCTCTGATGATGAGCTGTCGGTCGTCGGCGGGCAGCAGGTCCGCGGGGCAGGCGGTGAGCAGGGTCTCCACCAGGCCCCTCCACGACTGCAGGGCGTGGCGCTTGGCACTCAGGCTACGGCGCACGCGGTTGCGCTCCACCACCTGCTGCAGGATGGAGTTCACTTCCTGTGGGCACAGGCGCACACGGAGACGCACAAACACACATCACACCAGGGTCGACGAGTGAGAACGTGTGAAAAATGATTGTGATTCTGTGCCATTTGCAGAGACTCTCTTTGAAGGCATATATAAATAAAAAGTAAAGCGTGAATCTCCTTTTGTGGAGAGCAGGCAGAGGACTCCTCACCTCCATCAGCAGAGGCCTCTGGCTGATGGCTGCCATCCCCTGCAGGGCGTTCACCTCGGCCAACAGGACACGATGGAGCAACTGTGGGGCACCAGACACTCAAATGAACATACCATATGAACTAGTGTAAAATACAACATATACAATACAACCATGAGCGGAAAAGGAGGATGTGAAGGCCACTGGACTCACACTAACATTAGACATTCAGTGATTAATAGTTGGAAAAACACTTCATGATATGACTCAATTCTTAAATCGGAAACCTACTTTAATGATGAGAGTAGTATTTTATCATGGACGAGAGTGTAAAACTCTTACTTTGACGTTGTATGTCATCGTGGAGGAGAGTGTTAAACTCTTACTTTGACGTTGTATGGTATCATGGATGAGAGTGTAAAACTCTTACTTTGATGTATGTCATCATGAATGAGAGTGTTAAACTCTTATTTTGACGTGTGTTATCATGGAGGAGAGTGTTAAACTCTTACTTTGACGTTGCAGACGGTGTGTCCGTGCTCGTTGACGTGCTCACAGTTGGCGATGACCTGCTCGATCTGAGTGCGCTCAAAGTAGTCCAGCTGCAGCAGCTCGGGGACGTCCTGGCTGAAGTCGATGGCGTCCAGCACGCTCAGCAGCTTCCTGCGCACTGATGACATCATCAAGGGGGGACAGGGGACGTTTGCTGTAGGTTAGCCAGCTTGAATTTCCCCAATGGAGTAAGTCCTTAAAGTATTGTGTAAAGTACCTTTAGACACGGTGTCAAAATGCAGGAAGCCGCTGACTGATCTAGACTCCTCCTCCATAAAGGTCTCCCCATCACCTGGGCACAATACAATATCTTATTCATAAAGAACATTCATTCTTTATAATCCTTTTTATTTGTTTTTATTAATCCAATTTGTTTACGGTTTACTTATACTTAAAAAATAGAAATTTCCCCCATGTTCCCTGCCTCAATTACCCTGTGTCTGCACTAGGTTCATTGCTTTTCAGATGTTACATTGTAAACTGTTTGCATATATTTATTGTTTCTACTTTTCTTGCCATGTACAGAGACCATGGGTGTCCAGAAAGGCACCTATACTATTAAATGTATTAGTAGTAGTAGTAGTAGTAAATGGATGTGTGTCTGCAAGGAGTTGGTACATCTGTGAAAGTATCTGTGTGTGTGTGTTCCTGCGTGTTGAGTGTGTGTACCTGCGTGCTGAGCGTGTGGCTGGTCGTCCAGCAGGAGGCTGACCAAGCGCTGTGTGTGGGAGCGCTGGCGGTTGAGTGACGTCAGCCGCAGCTCAATGGCGGCCGTTTTCATGAGCCAAGACATCTGGGAAAGGGCAGCAATCTGGTCACCTGGGGGGGAACGAGTTCGATAGACGACTGAGTTACATGACCCACGCCAGTTTTGCGGTTTAACATGACTTTATTTCCTAGAAGCCCAATGGCCCACCTGGCAGGACGAAGGGCAGGTGCTGGAGGTGGGAGAACAGGAAGTCCTGGCTGGTCCTCAGGTAGCGCATGGTGGGGCCAGACGTCTCTGAGCTGGCACACAGCTGGTAGATCACCTGTCACACACACACAGAACGTATGACACCTAGGTCTGTCTCACCATCCTCAGTGGTGCAGAAACAGGAAACCAGTTTAACTCCTTGACGTCGCTGCACATTCATGCTCAGAGGTTCATTGTATTTTAGAATGACCTAATGTGAGAGTGGCTTGAGAGAGTGTGTAACTGCAGTAACATCGGGAGTAACCACATACATACACAGTACAGTGTACATCTCATTAGAGAAAAAACAGGGGGCGGTCCACTGCATCAACATAATGTGTATGAGAGATTGTGTGTGTGTGTGTGTGTGTGTGTGTGTGTGCATTGATATCCCTGTTCCCGCCATGTGATGTGGAGCGTGCGGTAAAGCATGTTCTGGAGTTCTCAGTGTGGTCCGGGTGAGGAAGTGATTAGTGGAATTCCTGAAGCCTGACTTGTCATGATGTCCATCTTTTAGGACCTTGAGATCCCACACAGCCCCCTGCATGTGCAAACAGCAGCATGTGCACGCGAGCGCACACACACACACACACACACATACACACACACACACACACACACAGACACACACACACACACATACACTCAGACACACAACAAACCATGAGACTTTTCCAGTCAGTTAATAGCGGTTCCTCTCAGTACTGTAATTGTCTTTAATTAAGTGTAAAAATAAAAGCTGGGTATTTGAGCTTGTGGTATTTATTTATTTTCCTTCTTTTTTTCCAGTATTTGTTTGATGTTGATGAAAGGTCCGGACAGACCGTTTAAAAACATACAGAAATACAGCCACTTGTACATATATATATGTATACTACAAAACCTAGATAATTTGTATGTTCTCAAAATCCACACTGAAACCTTTCAATAATATGTACAATATCGCTTGTAATCGTAGTCTTTCTTTCACACAAAGGTTTCAATGTGGATTTTGAGAACATACAAAATCTCTCTGTTTTATAGTTAAAAACAAACCTGCAGTAAATCGTCGGTAATCTATATTTAAACCCATGTATTAGATAAATTATTGGTCAAGGTTTGTAGGCAAACTTTGAATTAATGGCGCAGCGTGACTCTGAATATGTCCAGCTCTCCGCAGGAAGCTGTGCTGAGCTCTACCCAGCAGTTCTATTTTGGAAGGACCAGGAGACAGTGTCAAAGCATTAAGGCCCCTTCTCAATGATTCATACTGCGGGTAAGGACACTGCATGGAGAGAGGCAACGAGGAACACGAAGGAACCAAAGTATTCCGAAAGGAACGGAGAGAAAGGGGGGGAAGAGTGTCTGTAGGAAGGAAGAATGAATGAAAGGGAGGAAAGAGGTGGAAAAAAGAAGAGAATGAAGGGGAGAAGCATCACATTTCATCTTTGTTGATGTAACGCTGACTTTTCCTTGAACCTTTTAAGGTTTTGAAGCTTGGTGTGTGTACAGAACCCTCCCTCACGCCCGCGATAGACGCGAGTACTGTACGTCAGCTCACACACTCTAAGTGACAGCCTCTGAGCCCCAGGTCTGTTTACATAGGCACGGACTAATGGGTGGACTAATGGCCCCCTGTTAACGTGGTGGTTCTGTCCGTGAGGAGACCACCGGGGGGAGAGGGAAGTGTTCCCCCTTTGCAGCCATGACTGGGTCACTGGGGGGGGGGGGTCATGGGATTGTGGGGCGGGGGCAGGGGGGCTGATTCTAAAGAGGTGCTGGCAACCTCTTAACTGGCCGTCTTGCTGTGTAGGTTGGCTGGCTGGCTGGTTGGCTATCTGGTTGGCTGACTGGTTGTATTCCTGGTTGTTTCCAAGCCTTTCTGCCTGTCCTTGTGTCCGGGCGGATTTGCTTAACGGTCCTAACCGTAGAACCCGTCCTGGCGTCTGTCTCTGTGGCGGTTTACAGTCACCCCTCTGTCTAGGTTGCCTCTGTGCGTACGTCTGTCCACGTCCGGCGGCGCCTCAGTGTGGATTTTAAAACTCCATCTGGGCCGTTTGTTACCAGCTGTTGCCATTGGACCCCCCCCCCCCCCCAACTGCATCATCAGCTAGATAACGGGGGCCCAAAAACAAAAACGTTCCCACAAGGTTTTATTTCTCTGTCACACGTGATTGAGGTTGAAGAGTGGTAGCAGAAGCCAGGCGTGAAAAAGCCAGGCGCCAAAAAAAACAAACAGGAAATGGAGCTGTCGGCCGTGTGGTTTGGCACAAACAGCTCGCCTCGTTACCTAGAGGCTAGCCTGTTGGCGACGCCGGGCCGGGCTGTGTGTTGGGCCGGCGTTTTGCTCCATTCTGCATGTCCACAGGACTACGCATTGGCGTGCCTTGAACAATCTGCTTTGGAAGGGAGATATGCTGAGTAATTTTTCAAGCGTTTTTTTTTCTTCTTCTTTTTCTTTACCGGGCATCGGATGTTCAGGACGAAAGTGAAGGGATCCTCTTTCACTTTGAAAGGCAGACGTAGTTTCTTCTCACTTCGTCCCTCTCTGACCTCCTGTGACTGTTCCTTTATTTTGTGGTGTTCATGTCTGCCTCTCTCTCTCTCTCTCCCCTTCTACCTCTCCCTCTCTCTCCCTCCGCCGTCCTCCAGCCCTGACCAGCAGCCCGCGTGAAGCCCACACTCCCTCCGGCGAGCGGGCGAGTCGGTCGGGAGCAGGCAGCGGGAGGAGTGGCAGGGAGAGGGTCAATGGAAGAAGCTCGTCGGGCAGGAGCCTACCACGCAAACCACGAGGTAAGAGACGCCTTCCTCCTCCTCCTCCTCCTCCGAGTCTAGTTCAAACGTCGTCCCCCTCAGATCATCCAGGACGGTATCAAACATGATATACCAGTGGTCCTGGCATCACATTAGACAAAGACATTACATACTGTTCTTTCGGTGAGAGTGTAGAATGTACCCAGCGGCGTTGCTATGACAGCGATTGTGCAATATTCTGAACCAACCTAATACAAGTCATTTTGTCGCGACAAAGTCAGTTGGTCACAAGCTTGGAAATGTCAATGAAAATCCAACATTTGGAGACACACTGTGATGCGTGCACGAAAGCAAGCCATGGGAAAGCAGCCAAATATTAATTTAGTAAGTTTTCAAAGTGGACAAAAAAGTCTCTCAAGATATAGTATAATTTGTTAAACTACAGGAAAATCTACAGGTCAAAAATCTAGGTATCCTTCAACCCATAAGAAAAAAATCTAATCGAATCTAGACTGTTTGCCTAGGAGGTTCGTTTTTTCAATAACTACGCATATAAAACCAGACTAATATGTAGAATAAGACAAAGTCCACCCGGCGCTCTGACTCAGAACACCTATGACCCAACACCCCTTCTCCTCCTCCTCCCCCTCCTCCTCCTCCTCCTTCCCCTCCTCCTCCTCCTCCTCCTCCTCCTCCTCCCCCTCCTCCTCCTCCTCCTCCTCCCCCTCCTCCCCCTCCTCCTCCCCCTCCTCCTCCTCCTCCTCCTCCCCCTCCTCCTC
>JAVQJS010068375.1:0-10065 GCA_036024795.1 Galaxias rostratus | reverse complement strand
CTACTACTTCCCCCTGAAGACGCTGTGGCGCTCCTTCTTCGCCGCCCTGGTGGCCGCCTTCACGCTGCGCTCCATCAACCCGTTCGGGAACAGCCGCCTGGTGCTGTTCTACGTGGAGTTCCACGCGCCCTGGCACCTCCTGGAGCTGGTGCCCTTCATCCTGCTGGGCATCTTCGGGGGCATCTGGGGGGCCTTCTTCATCAGGGCCAACATCGCCTGGTGCCGCAGGAGGAAGACCACCTGGCTGGGACGCTACCCGGTACGCGCGCCGACACACACACACACACACACATTTTTATAAAACATAGCAGATTCTTTTACATGAATTCGCTTGTGATGGAAGAAGGAATCCCTTGTTGTGTGAGAAAGTGTTTTCCATTGTGATTCATTGTGTATTGACTCGCTGTCGTGATTTGGTGTAACTACGTCAGTGTGAGCCACTCATGCTGTCCACATAATCCTCCCGGGCTACCCAGGTGCTGGAGGTGTTGGTGGTCACCGCGGTAACGGCGGTGGTGGCCTACCCCAACGGCTACACGCGTCGGTCGACCAGCGAGCTCATCTCGGAGCTCTTCAACGACTGCGGCCTGCTGGACTCGTCCCAGCTCTGTAACTATGACAACGTCAACGTGACGCCCAGCAGCAACGGTCTGCCTGACCGGCCCGCCGGCTGGGACGTCTACACCGCCATGTGGCAGCTGGCGCTGGCCCTGGTCTTCAAGATGCTCATCACCGTGGTGACCTTTGGCATGAAGGTAACCCCCGCCACACATAAAAGAGTAGTTCTCTGAAGTACCTGAGGGTGAATGGTTTGAGATTTTTGATTTCATTGTATGTGTGTGGCGGGGGACCCTCCGTCCCTTTTAAATCGATGCCAGTCTATAATCCTCTTTCTTTTTCCTCCTCTCTCGTTTCCCTCCGTCCCACCTGCCAGGTACCCTCGGGTCTGTTCATTCCCAGCATGGCGGTGGGGGCCATAGCAGGCAGGCTGCTGGGCGTGGGCATGGAGCAGCTGGCCTACAACCACCACGACTGGCTGGTGTTCCGGGGCTGGTGCTCCCCTCAGGCCGACTGCATCACCCCGGGCCTGTACGCCATGGTGGGGGCCGCGGCGTGCCTGGGTGAGCCCCCCCGCAGTGTTCACCACCGCTAGTGGTGGCACCCTCTCAATAGACTGAGTCTAGGGGCTGGAGTGGCCGGCTAACCCCGTTGTAACCCTCTGGTCCACCAGGCGGCGTGACCCGCATGACCGTGTCCCTGGTGGTGATCATGTTCGAGCTGACGGGCGGCCTGGAGTACATCGTGCCGCTGATGGCGGCGGCCATGACCAGCAAGTGGGTGGCGGACGCCATCGGGCGCGAGGGCATCTACGAGGCGCACATCCGCCTGAACGGCTACCCCTTCCTGGAGGCCAAGGAGGAGTTCAGCCACAAGACGCTGGCCATGGACGTGATGCGGCCGCGCCGCAGCGACCCACCGCTCTCCGTGCTCACGCAGGACGGCATGGCCGTGGAGGACGTGGAGACGCTGGTGGCCGAGACCACGTACAGCGGCTTCCCCGTGGTCGTGTCCCACGAGTCCCAGCGGCTGGTGGGCTTCGTGCAGCGTCGGGACCTGCTCATATCCATAGGTGGGCGTTAGCGTAGCCTCCCTGCTCTTGTCTACAGGTGGGGATTGGCGTAGCATACCTGCTCATATCCATAGGTGTGTGTTAGCATAGCCTTCCTGCTCATGCATATAGGTGAGGAGTAGCGTAGCAAACCTGCTTATATCTATAGGTGGGTGTTAGCGTAGCCTTCCTGCTCATGCATATAGGTAGGGATTAGCGTTGCATACCCCCTTATATCTACAGTTGGGTGTTAGCGTAGCCTCCCTTCTCATGTATATAGATTGGGAGTAGCATAGCATACCTGCTTATATCTATAGGTGGGGGTTAGCGTAGCTTTCCTGCTCATACCTATAGATGGTTGTTGTGTAGCCCGTCTTGCTCATGTCTATTGGTGTGGGTTATTTTAGCCTTACTGCACAGTGGGACAAGACAGGGTGTTGGTGTTACCTTAGCCCTCCTGTGTGTTGTCAACCTAGTTTTATCTAAAAGTTTACAACGCATGTGCCCTAAACCACCTGACCCATGGGCTCCCATTCCCCAGACAACGCGCGTCAGCGTCAGGAGGGGGTGGTCAGCACGTCGCGGGTCTTCTTCACCGAGTACACCCCGCCCCAGCCGCCCTCCAGCCCCCCGCCCGTCAAGCTGCGCGCCATCATGGACCTCAGCCCCTTCACCGTGACCGACCACACGGCCATGGACATAGTGGTGGACATCTTCAGGAAGCTGGGCCTCCGCCAGTGTCTGATCACCCACAACGGGTAAGGAGGGGAGAGAGACGGGGCGGGGTGGGGGGCGGAGCGGAGAGGACGCCGCTCCCAGCCGCGGGGTGAGGTCACGGGGGTCGGGTAGCGCGTTGTTGAGGTGTACGATGGCAGAACATAATGCTGTGGACCTGATGACGTTTGTGTCCTCCAGGCGGCTGTTGGGCATCATCACCAAGAAGGACATCCTGAAGCACCTGGCTCAGATGGCCAATCGCGACCCCGAGTCCATCCTCTTCAACTGACACTTCCCGGTTGGGGCACGGCACCTGCGAGACATGACTGTGGAGCACAGATCCGAGGCAAGGCATGAAACATCGAACTGTGGATCCCGGAGACCCAAGATCTGTTTTGCTGACGCAGTTTTATTTGTGGAACTAAAGAGGGTCAAAAGCCCAAACTCTCCCCATTGCAAGCCGCAAGTCCGTTCGCATACCATTGATGGCTAGTGGTCCCCCTACCTTCCCGCTATGCAGTGTGTCTTCAAAGATACAGGTTTGCTTGTTCTGCTTATATCCTACTCCTTTACTCTCTCGCTGCAGTTTTTTTTGTCTGTTGTTGCGCTGGCTTTTAAGCCTCTTCCAGCCTCAGCTCCTGTGTGGTCTGGTGGCCTTTACCCTCAGGCTAACTCCAGGTGGTGAGAGACCCTTTAGTGCAATACGGCCATCAGAAACTTCACAAGTACGATGAGACGAGGGCCCTCGACAGCCTCAGCCAATATGCTCTTGTCGCTCCACAGGCCCTCATCCAACGAGCAAGTACTCAACACAAAGGTCTAGGGAGTGTTAAGCTGGCAGCATTTTTTTTTATTTATTTGCTTTTTTGACTTGATGATTTTGGTTGTACATCCTCTTTTACACTGAAAGCAGTAGGACCCAAACGCCAAGTCGACTAGAGACACTTATTAACTTCAGTTCATAAGCTTTAAAGACTAAAACCGGTCGTTGAAAGACTGCAGGAAAATGAATCGACACCAGAAAACACTCCAGTTCATTACAAACAGCGTTTTCGGATACAGAAACCCTCTTTTGAACGAGCTCTTGTAACTCCTTTTAAACACTGTATATGTATTGTACATGTTATTATATTCATTCATTCATCCATTTATGCAAAAAAACGTTTTAAGCCAACTTAATTTATTCGTGGGCAATTTGTCTTGCTATAACAGGAGGCCAAATTTAATCATATCAAATGTTTACTAAACTGACTGATTGTGTCAAATTTCAAATGTGGACTAACGAAGCAGTATGGCATATCATGTAGTCTGAGGAAGAGCTGTCTCAGCTCAGACTTTGTCTACTTTTGATGACCCATTGGTTTTGTTCCGTTTCTTTGTTCCCGCGTGTTGCTCTGGCCAGCTCTCCTACACAGTAGCATCTGCAGCACTGTGGAGCATACACGACTGGTTCTCAAGTGACCGCTGACGCCCAGCCAGAGGTTTGTAGATCAGTGAAGGTGAATGGGGATAAGTCAAAGGGGGAAAACACGTGGAATCAAGCAATCAAACCATATATGCATGTTATGGTGGTGGTTGTTTTGGTGGCGGTGTTGTTGTTGTTGTTATTGCTGTTACCGTCCGTAACCACAAGGGGACAGTATTGTGGCACACCGCCATTCACATTCCAGAGAGCATGTCAGTCGTGCAACATTAGTTGTCTGAACTGGGAAACAAGAATGAACAAATACCAGCTCTATCATAGTGAGAGTTGTATTCACTAGAGAGTGGGATTGTATTTTGTATGCCCCTCTGCAGCATTTCTTACCCAGGATCAATGTTTGTTGTCCGTCCGTTTGTTATTCTTTGTGGCGTCTATAATTATATTTTAGCACCTTTTCGATTGGTCATTTTGAGGCATGGCTTTGGGTTCACATATCACAAGGCAATATGTGTTTCCCTCAGCTACACTCTATTCATGTAAAGCATTTGTTTGTTCATTTTAACGTGCAATTTATATGGTAAACCTAAGGTTTTAGTAGCAGTATGAAACCATACTGTGAGTGTTATATGTACTTATTTGAATCTATGCCAACTACCATGGCTTTGTATCACTACCATTTCATGTACAGAAAATCAACACTACCAATAATTTATAGCCCGTAATTTCAACATCGCAAGTCATTTCATTGAATAAACTGGGTTCAAACTAGACAATTTTGTTTGTTGTTGTTCATTAAGCCTATTAATAAATAATACATTTGTAGTAAATTTAACGATGGTTTTCCAATATAAATCTGTAATACCATTATCACAACCATGTCAAGACCCTTATCAAAATCATATCTGAATGTGTACTGCACATGATTAACCCAGGCATGGACATCACCATCATTGAGCGGGCAGTGAAGGCTTCTAAATGGCATCCCGACGGCCAGCCTTGGAGAGAGACCCATTAAAGTGAGTCAGAGCGACCATAGCTAACAGCTATGGTAATAGCTCTCTAGTGACAGGGCAGCATAAGACGGTTCCGCTCTCCCGCCACGGTTAGGGTTCTGAGTCAGTGTCTTAAGGCTGTGTCATAATGGAGCTGTGGGAAAGTCCTAGGAAGGCATCCCTCCGTCCACCACAAGGATTCCATCGTCGTGACGATGAAAGCCACACACGTTCGGTGTGTTTGAGGTCTGTCAGTCTTGCAGCCCGCCATAGTGACGTGGCCATGGAAGAATGTGGACGTATCTTTGTAACTTTATTTACTCGACTTTGTCTGGGTGAATCCTTTGCTCCTGATGGATATGCATCCCCATAACACCGGAAAACATCTAGACAGTGACTCTTAAATGAATAAACTAACATTTGTGATTTTATCAACAGACAAAATAAATACACGTTCAAGTTACCGGACCAAATTTTAAACTAATATATTCCAAATTAACTATAATCTATTTGTAATAACTATAATTAAGTATTCTCCTTCGTTCTAAGTAAAAAATAAATGCCCAATTAGTACATTGTATTGTGAAGTTACACATTTTATTTACATGTGATGCTGCTGTGACAGTATGTTATTCAAATAAAGGGTGTACTATGCATATCTGGCTTACAGTAGATATGGTACCTGTGTACAGTGCAGTATACCTACATTTAGAATACAAAGATTGTTTTAGTGATACTGCTGATGCTGATAGATAGATTCCTTGGCTGTATTTTTTCATAAGGTTGTATTGAGTCAGTTGAGTGAACGGCTGAAACAAATGAGCTCTGTCCTCTCTTAGTGTAAGCTCTGTATTCTCTCCTATGTCTCACTGAGGCCAACCAACAACAAACACCAAACACCAACACAGTAAGGGCCCCAAACATCTCCAAGCACAGGGCCGTCATACAACAATGATCTATAATACGAATGCATGCATTAACGATGGCGTCACATTCTATTGAACACTGAAACCCACGTAACTTCAGTGATTGAAGGGCGTCAGTCAGCACATTGAAAAGGGTAATGTTACATAGACTCTGTGTTGTCTGCTCATTCCGTTATTTGTACTGTTAATGACCTTAATGGTTTCATTACTCAAGACTAGATGAGAAATTTGAGGGGTTGTATTAATCGAAAGTTACTCAATAAATCAAGATCTCATGGAGGTGCCCACAGGGTCCTGGTGCCAATCATTCCAGACATGTCAAAATGCAGCAAAACCAATCTACAAGCCTGCTGGATATTCTCCTTTTGCGTTGGCATAGTTGTCACAGCAACTGCTGAGACAGCTAAATCATTACATTATGTAAAAAACGTGTTCACGTAAACAACAATCCTGCTTACAGTTTGAACAGTTCATTTGCCTAATTAGAGAATGTGTATAGTGTTACTAATTCAGTGACTGCCTAATAGCACAATAACTCCTGCTGTTTTCTCAGCCTACAAATTATACATTCAAAGTTGCTATGAGAAGAGTAAATCATAGAAGTAATTACTAAAATGAGAAAACCCCAATAGCTCATTACTGTACTCTATGTGCATGAAGAGAAGTCCACAATACCCTGTTCTCCTCGTGTACTGGTGATGAGGTAAGCTGACATACATTCTGTCCGATTTAGCCAAAAGGTCCATCAGAAATCTGTTAGCGAAGAAGCTCGAATCATTCGACCATTTTACCACAAATAACCACCTCCCTCCAAAGCTTCGTGAGCGAAACAGTTCCATGGTGAGAGGTTAAAGGTTGAATCGAGACGCACCGAAGTAGTTGGACGAGTCTTCGGGATGGACTTCGTTGGGAGAGGACACGGAGACAAAGATCTCGTCTCCCGTGCGGAGCTCGAACAGGCCGGCTTGGCTCAGCGACGTCAGGCCGTGCTCGGAGTCCGGGGACCAGCCTTTGGTGGCCACGGCCTTCAGCAGCTGGATGGGCCGGGCGTACCACGTCTTCTTGTACACGCACAGCACCAGCTGGTGGCTGGCGCTGGCCCGCTGCTCCGGAGGGTGAGCGGCGTAGCGGAAGTACACCTGGGCGTAGAGGTGGTAGCGGCCGGGCCGCGGGATGCGCAGGCGCCCCTGGGACAGGCTCATGTTGTGGAGGTGGGAACCGAAACTCTGGTTGCCCCAGGAACGGACGGGATAGCGACAGGACTGGTGGAGGTCTTTCTGTGGGGAGGGAGAAACGGCTCCTGGGGGAGAGAACGGGAGATATTGGCATCATCCCGTTTGACATCATGACGTAATATACATCATTATTTGCCATCCAAACGCAAGGAGAGAGAAACACTGTATGGGGAAAGGGCAAATGGATATTTAATTAAAATAATAATTTATTACGTATTATTAATTTATTAATCAATAATAATGTCTTTATTTTTTATGTTACATTATGTAGGTGGGAGAGAGAAAGGGTTCCTCGAATGAGGATTAAACGCACACACACACACTGACATAGTACATGGACACTTCTTCTCGATTACATACCCTGTAGGCCACTGTCTCGTAGGGTGAGGTGAGCAGAGGGCCTGGAGGCAGCCTTGGTTTTGGACTGGGGACGAGGCACTGAGGAGGAAACAGGAAATACTTCGTTTACACAGAAAACAAAGCAGAGAGAGGACAGACACTAAGGAGACTGGGCGAGTTTCACTCTGTTCCACAACCTGCGATATCGCATCAGAGTACGTAACAGTTTTCCGTAACTTAATCCTAAAATATGACACGTACGCTAGCAAATAAAGGTCATGATGATTATGAAGACAGTGAAAAATTACCTGAAATGGCGTTGAGGTGTTTCAAGACTATTTTTTCTGCCACCTGCAAACACAAAATGGTATTTTAAGGATTGGTCCACATAAAAGATGTTCCCCTGGCCAAAGCCACAGACTAAACAGACTTAGTCTAAAGATATTCCCTCTAAACCCCTTCTTCTGCAGTTCCTTTGCTCTAATGTGACGTTGCCAGACAGGAACAACGGGAGACCAGACAGATTGTGACCACAAGAGAAGGACTGACTTCATCTTTTCTGGCAGGTCGTCGGGTAACCCACAAGCTTTCCTTAGCCTGGCCCAGCTAGGCCTCTTCAATGCACTCTAAGCATCGCTTATGACTGTTGAGCCCTTGGAAGTGCTGGACAGATTGTGATGGAAGAGAGTGGACCGGAGGCTTGGGGAGCCACAATTATCAACAGACCAAATGCGCAGAGATAATTTATAAGTCTACAGCTGTGTTGTTTTGAAACGGCTGATACAAATAATTTACGCATAAACATACTCTTGCCAACGTCCAACTAAAACACGGGGACACGTTGATGCTGCACATCATTGCTAAACAACAGTTAAATGATGATGTAACACACCCTGACGTTTCCCATCCCCCCCTTCACAGAAAGTGCACCGTACACAGTTACCTTGGAGATGAAAGCCTTGAGATCCTGGGCCAGTCTGATGCAGGTCTCTCCATAGAGCAGCACCAGGTACTCGGGAACACGGTCGCTCAGGTGATGGTGGTGCTGGCCCGCTTCGTGTGGCGTCTCCAGGTGTCTCTCCAGTGTGTCCAACAGCTTCAGACAGCGAAGATCCTCTGTCAACACTTGGCTCCTTACCTGGCCAAGTGAGCAGAGCACAGAACATATTAGAAGTTTGTTAGATATTTTTTTTGTTTCTGTAAAGCACACATAAACCATTTATTGCTTATTTGCAAAAACGATAATAACATAGCATGCACATATGTATCCGGTCATCACTGTACTGAGGGTTTATCCGTATTTTAAGGAGAATTTTTGGGAGGAGAAATTGTTGGATTGGACATACTGCCTAAACGTTTAAATGTAAATCGAATTTGATAAAATACAAACTAGCTAATGTCAAATATGGTGATGCAGTCAATTTCACAATGAAACGTGTGGCAGCCGATCAGCGCATGGAGTTGAATAACCCTACTGTCCAGATATTTTATTTCATACACGCAATGCTTTGATGAATGTAATTACCGTTACCACAATCAATAGACAATCTTCAATTACCACCATTTCATTTATATTAATGGTGAATTATGTATCTATAAATAATCTATCATTCAAAATAAGAAAATACAAATTGTGAAAGTTGATATGCTAATTGTTGTCTGTAACTGTATATACTAACTTTGATCATGTTTGTCTTACCTGTGCAGTTGACGTGTTCAGAAATCCTCGGACCCCACTATAAGAGGCGACCTGAAGCAGTAGCAGAATAGGCACCGGCCATCTCGTAGACAGAGCCCTGACATGTGTCATTGTGATAAATTGTTGGTTTCAGTCTGGAACAATGAGCGAGGTCTAATTTTATAGGGAGCCGTCCTGCAGTTTAGTTTTTGAGAGACGCCGGGGTAATGTAGCTGCCTTCTGTTATTTTTCAATCAGACTTGCATAATCGGGTAATGAGAGACGAAAGGGGGAAACTTCTACATGCATGAGACCATCCCGTTTTTCACTTTATAAAGCGCATTTCGTAACCCAATTCAATTAATCGAAAACATATCAATAATATTAAGTTTTGTTCTCTTTGCTTCAAAATGCATTCACTTTGTATGCCTTTTGAAAAATGGTTCTATCTTGTTAAGCCATCATATATATTAGGTTTATTTATCTAAGTGGTGTTTTCTCCCAAAATTGGACTAAAGCAGGATGTAAGGAGTTAACACGTTCTCCATTACAATAAGATACAAAGGATTACTAACAAAAACGATGCGAATAACTCATAATGAAAGACAGCTGTTTCTTATGAGAGGTTGGCATTTTCCCAATCTGAAACCCATGGCCTTTCCACACCCCCATATTTCCCACACGTTGGCCTCAACCACATTCCATTTTAGGAGTTTGTCCTGATAAACAATACACCAGCGGAAATGAAAGCACTGGTGCAAACTTAGATTGTGTCATGCCCTACACATTGATTCATGAACCATGTACATTCATCCAGTCCTGGCATGATCCTTTTTATTATCTTTAGACTCCAAGACCCCTTTGAGTTCCTGAATCCTGCTCTCTCCCCTCACAAGACACGTCAGCCTCCTCTGTTCCATATCTCCTCTCTTTGTACCCTCTGTTATGTGCAGTTGCTGTATGCTCTACAGCCTGAGTGAAAACCTGGCTACAGCAAATCAGAATTAAGTTAACCATAGTAAACCAAAGACAGACACGTCCACACATTAATTCACACACACACACACACACACACACACACACACACACACACACACACACACACACACACACACACACACACACACACACACACACACACACACA
>JAVQJS010068357.1:0-12685 GCA_036024795.1 Galaxias rostratus | reverse complement strand
GAGAGATTAAAAATGCGTTTTATTATTTAGCATTTAACTTGATTTGCCCAGTGCCACTGGCACTTACCTGAGCATGTATGGCCCAGATAGAGGAAACAATAACGTACAGAAGCAGAGTCATATCCATTGTTTGCAGCACTACCGCAGTAAGGCTACTTTTGGACAGCTATCATATATACAGGTACAGCACCATTAACATCTTGAGAGACACCTATCATTAGCTCTTTTTTTACAAAAATTACAGGGTCACAACAAGGTGTTTATTTTTAACCAATTCTTAAGCACTCAGTCTGGCTGCTAGCATCATCCAAAAATAACATGTCTCAAACTGTTTCCTTATTAACCCTTGCCTAATAACAAACTAAAAGTGTGCGTTTGTAAAATGTTGAAATGTATGGAATTTGTGCCAAAAGTCTACAAAAGTTCAATCAAAATCCACAAACAAAAAATAAGATAACCAAAAGCTTCCAAAATCCAAACGAAAAGGAAACACTAAGCAAAACTAAAATCTAAAATCAAAGTTTAAGTAGCAATCTATATTTGCTTCTTATGATTATCAGTTTACTAATATTAATCCAGTTTCTTATGTGC
The DNA here is from genome assembly GCA_036024795.1 of Galaxias rostratus. Lineage (NCBI taxonomy): Eukaryota > Metazoa > Chordata > Actinopteri > Galaxiiformes > Galaxiidae > Galaxias > Galaxias rostratus. The sequence goes on along the minus strand of JAVQJS010068357.1, from coordinate 12,094 downwards.
ATATTTTTTAGTTTTCTTGCGAATTTGGGTGTTCACCTAAAACACACGTGCCTCAAAATCTAGAATTGACTGTTTTTACAAGTGTTGTTTTATTTCAACACGAGAGACATCTGACGAATGTCCTTTTTATTTTGTGTTTCTGCTGTGGTAGAGCAAAAGGTCTGGTCATTTCACCAAAAGATTCCACTGAACGTGGCTTTGTCAAAACAATATAACTAATCTTGACCGATTGGCAACAACATATACCTATTTAACCTTTTCCGTTTTATTGCAGTTGAATACAATATATCGGTATGTTGGTATATATATATATATACCAATGAATTTGTCTGAAAATAATAATATATAATAATCTAACGGAATTTTTAAGAACACCCTAATATATTGGCACTTAAGATATTTTCTCATGGAATACGATTGAATTTATATGGCACTCCATTCTTATCCGTTACGAGTTAGTGTTTGTGGAACTTACAAGCAGATTGCAGCCGCTCTTAAAATTGAAAACAAAGTTGTAAACATATAACAGTCTCATTGACTCACACAAATGATGTAGTAAACCTTAAACATATATTCAAACACGTCAGTAGAAAAGTAACGCCCGAACAGGGACTTGAACCCTGGACCCTCAGATTAAAAGTCTGATGCTCTACCGACTGAGCTATCCGGGCTCTGCAAGCGCACAGAAAACAACCATGTTTCAAAAAACTAGTGGTTGCTAATGATATATATATATATATATATACTGTGGCATACGATAATAGTGACAACCCTGCCCATCACAAAATCTAGCTTGACTTCGTATGCTGGAAAGCGTGAAGCAACGTGGAAATGTTATATCGTATTTAAAGTAGGATACGAGGGTTTTCTTTTGAAACTTCAGTCCCTTGCACAGTGGCTTATTTGCACCCCACCTTCTCCTATCACGCAGTAAACTAACCAACCAAATACGAAATAGTCAGCATAACAATTACCCGAATCAATTCCAAAACAAATTCCCAAATGACAATAATTATACAATAGACTGATAATGTTCCTTGCATAGTGAAAGTCCTTCTTTACGTGCGGCTGCAACGACACAATCTGCACGTTGATAATAAAGGAAGTGTATACTTTTCTTTAGCAGATTGCCATGAGGCACGTGGTAGTACAACATTTGTTGGTAACCTGGAAGATGGATGTATGGATGACTCATGAACGTACTTCAGAATCTACTCGTTCAAGGAATGGATAACGGAGTCAACGGAGAACGAGGGACGGATCTGTGTTTAAAAAACTACAATGCGGATCCGGATGTGTTACCCCGGAGAGCGTATGATGACGTATTTTGAAGGGACAGAGATATGTAATAAACACCATGTCGAAAGAGCCTTTCAAACTGGATTTTCTTTGAATAACTCTGACTTTTACTCATGCGGTAAGGTTCTATCACCATAAAGTTATGACATTAGTAGCTGTCCATACTAGCTATAAAGTCTGCTGTTAGCCCGGTGAACTATATCTTTTAGTCGTTTGAAAGCTAAAAAAACATCGTAACAATATCTTAAATAAGATAACACATGCGATTGTTGACCCTTATCAGACGACTCATGACGTTCAGGTTTGTCGAAATGGGTGAACGTTAAGGCCATTCTCCCCTTTTTAATTACAATCTTGTGTTTTTATTCTTTCAAATCCTTAGTTTAAACAATGGCTGCTACTGCGGAGTACTTCTCGATTTTTGATTGCTTTCTGAATGACAAAGCATTTGGTGCCGGTGAGATAAGAGAAGTTTCTAATGACCATGGCAGACCAGCTGACAACACCACATTTTCCAATGGTCAGTAAACATATGCATGTCAACATATTTTATTACAAAATTGCAACATTATTGTCAGAATCGCTGAGATGTTATTAACGCGATCATCCCACGCCCCTAGTAGGAGTGAACATGTGCCTAGAAGATAGCAGAAAGAATGACAGTAGTCTAGAAGTATCGGACCGAATGGCTTGCTCTTCTTGCAATTGCTCCTTTGAAAGCCGGGAAGATCAGGTCAGTAAACACGGATTCATTAACTATAATAATCTAGTATTACATGGGACGACATTAATAAAAGTAAATCCAACTTGACTCATTGAAGTATTGTTGTATTCATTTATTCTGATATATGTAACATTTCTCTCAGATAGAACACTATAAACTCGACTGGCACCGATTCAACCTAAGACAAAAGATTGCTGGACTGCCTGTAGTCTCTGTGGAGGAATTTGAGAGGAAGACTGGCGTAGGTGAGAATATTTTGCGTGAGACATTAACGTTTGTGATTTCAGTCTGGCATTGGTTAACCATAGAGGTTATGTTAACTTCTTTTACATTAAAACCTTGTTAGGTGACATGTCGAGCATCTCGGGATCAGACTCAGACTCTGAATCGTCAAACGAGGAATCGGACAGTGATTGGGTTGTCAAGCACAGTGGTTCCACAGCTGGGGACAGTCGCTGCTCTATAGAAGTGGAGTCTACCTGCAGCCGGCGTCCCTGTAAGGTGCTCTTCCAAAACTCTGAAGGGCTATATATAGCTGTGTACCGCTGTGCCCTCGAGGGCAAGGTGAGAGTCATCGGTGAAAGAACAAAACAAATTCCATTACCAAATATTGATTGTAAATCTGGTCTAAACTGTTATTTATTATGTACATAAATATACATAGCAAAAAACATCATTTTCTTACTCTTTTCTTTGTGTTGCAGCCTGAAGACACGGTGGCATCTTTTCATACTATCAATAACAAGACCGTGTGGGTCATCCTAATGACTGGTGGGGGACACTTTGCTGGTGCGGTTTTTCAAGGGTAACCTTTACACACCACAATCATTTCAGTATAATTGATATACAATGTGAATGTCTACCAATTCACACCCACTCAACCATGACTATGTTACAGGAAAGAGGTTCTCCAGCACAAGACGTTTCACCGATACACGGTGCGGGCCAAGCGTGGTACTGCCCAGGGTCTGAGGGACTCCCAGAACCGCAGCCATGTCCCAAAGTCAGCTGGCGCTGCTTTGAGACGTCACAACGAGGCGGCTCTAGTCAAGGTTATACATTTAAACTTGAGCTGTCCTGTCATTATTTGGTCACATACATGTTATTTTCTGTGACCGTTCTTAAAAGTTTTTTTCTGGTCTTTCAGGAGGTTCAGGATCTGCTGGAGAGCTGGGCTGAACATCTTAAGGAGGCCAGTGCAATATTCCTACGGGCATCAAGTTACAATAAAAGTGTCTTCTTTGGCGGCCGTGCAGCACCCTTGGAAAGGAAAGACCCCCGCCTTCGCTCTTTTCCCTTCGCCACCCGCAGAGCAACTTTCAGGGAGCTACAAAGAGTACACACTTTGCTCTCAACCATCCATGTGTATGGTGAGGGTTCACGTTAGTATGATACATGTTCAAGCTTTCTTAGTTATGACTGTGAAGTTCATAATCATGTCTCAATACAGGGAGAGACTCTGACGTGTCTGAAATCTTTAGTCCGACAAAGAAAGACTGGAAGAAAAGGAGAACTGCAAAGCCTCAACTGGAATCTAATCCAAAAAAAACTATTGGTGAACATTTTCTAATGGAGATTTACATTTTTAGATGGTTGCTGGGAATCAAAGGAACACATTATTTTTTGGACAAAGTGTATAGTCTACGCCTATCAAACTGACTGTTCTAACCTGTTTATCAGTTGAAATAGTAGAGGATGCTGGTCAGGCTTCTGAAGAGGACTGTGTGCCGCAGCTGGAGACAGTCGAGGTGACGTTAAGCACCCTTGACCTCCGGGAGCACGAGCTCCTACCTTCCAGACAGAGGAGGAAGAGAAGGAAGAAGAAGGAGAGTACAAAAGGAAAGGAAGAGGAGACAGGTTTGGGAGTGTTCAGTGTCTGTGGCTACGTGACTTAATTACCACTTAATTGTCTCTCAAAACCTATGAATGTATCTGTTTGATATGGTTGTTTGTCTGTCCTAGGATTAAACACAAAGGAGGGTGAGGATGAGGTGGAGTTAATAGAGTCTGAACATGCAGAGGCCAGCCAGGAGAAACCAACCAAGGACAAGGTGAAGAGGAAAGCACACACGCAGGACAGGACACCACAAGAGGAGGGTAAGAAATTAGTTTCTTTTGTGATGTAAAAGTACACTGGTGCCTATTCTTATTATGTTTGACATTAAATCAAAACACACTAATCCTCAGTCTTTGTTGGATTTTTGTGATTAACTTCACTTTTGAAAAAAAAAAATTTGTATTATGTTATTACTAATTACATTATATAATTACATTCTAAATGTGAAATTAAATTCTTATTCTTCACAGCTTATGTGTTGTAACATTTTTGATATTTTTCATCACAGTGTTTATTTTCAATCAGTCGTACCCTGTTCCTGTTTTGTTAACAAACACAACATTTAACACCCCTCACTGTTGTTCTGTGTGTCTCTTTAGAGGAGCCAAATGACTCGTGGGAATACGGCCTGAGGGACGCACTCTACACAGCCTGTAAGGTTGGCGACGTGGACACCCTGCAACGACTCCTACTACAGGGGCCAGAGGGAAACCGGCAAGGTGACGAGAAGGACGAGGGCCCACCAGTGCCGGGGAGCTGTCCCTCAGACACCTCGCCGGCCCCCCGTGCTTTAAGCCCCCTGGCGCTCCTCAACAAGCCCATTGACACCTTGGGCTTCACACTGCTGCACGTGGCCTCCGCAGCAGGACAGAAGGCCGTGGCCAAGCTGCTGATGGATGCCGGAGGTGACCCGTCTTGCAGGTAAGAATTAGGAGTCAAACATTTGTCCTACGGTAGTTTTTCTCCCCCGTCTTGCAGGTATGTCAAACCTTTATCTCGTAATAGAGTTTTACTCCTTGTGAATGAGTACTAAGGAAAAGTAGAACATTTCAATGTGTGCATCATGTGTCATTGTTTTGTGTTCTAGTGACAAAAAAGGCCAGACACCTTATATTGTGGCCCCGGAAAAAGACACCAGAAACATGTTCCGGAAATACATGGCTGAGAATCCAAAAAAGTATGACTACATAAAGGCACAGGTAAACAGCTTTGCCTCACGTGTAAGCCAGGTGTGTGGGTATCAAAAGGCAAGCAGTCATTGATGAAGCATTTGGTATCTTTGGTCTTCAAGGTTCCTGCGCCTCTGACTGCAGAGCTTGAGTTGAAAAAGATGGAGAGGAAAAAGGCCCTAAAAGCAGCTAAGAAGCAGCGGGAGAAAGAGCAGAAAGAGGAAAGGAAGAAAGAGGAGCTCGAAGAAGCGGAAAGGAAAAGATTTGCATCTCTCAGCGATCGGGAAAAGGTACAAAAAATAAGTATTCAACATTTTTGACTTCATTTTACTTGAGACTAAATGTATACTCTATGCTTTTGTATTGACAGAGGGCTTTGGCAGCAGAGAAAAGATTAGCAAACCAGAAAACAACAACTGGTTTAGACCTCTCTAACACCAAGTATGAACAGCATGCTAAACATTTGTCTTTTAAATCAACATTTTCTAAATTAAGTACAGATTTCATTGATCATGTTAAAAGTAAAATTCCACTTTATTATTTTTTTAACAGCCAGCAGAGTTCCCCTTGATGAAATGACAGAGTATTGACACTCTGTTGGTTTTGATCATGTTTTTTAGGCGGTGTTGGCAGTGTGGAGAATCTCTGCTTGGAAAAGTTCCATTCCATTACCTCGACTTCATGTTCTGCACCCCCAGCTGTGTCCAGCTCCACCGCAAGACAAAAGAACCCGCTGCCAAGACCCACTCATAACAACGGGCTAATCTCAGTTTAACCAGTTCCACTTTGGTTTCCCCATTCCCATCACCTTCAAGTGGTCCAATTGTCAAATGATGCATATTTCAGAATAAGGAACACGATGCTTATAATAAGTGTTAGTAACAGATGAGAAATGTACAATTTTGATTTGTTTTGAGTACACTTAAGTGCACACAGTTGCTCAATGATTTCTATAGATTAACATATGTTATTGTGGAGGGCAAAATAATTTTCTATACATGATCTGTAATATTGAATCAGTGTGCACACAGCAATTCTTAATAAAATAAGATACTGTAATTATCTTGTCTTGAGCTCAATTACAAAAAAAAAAGATTTTTTTGAGGTGTCTTATCCTAAATTCATTCTGTAAATGTCCGTTTTTAATACAGATGCATATTATTAGATTACATTTTAAACTGCTCGTATCAGCGATACACTTTGAACAGTTTAACAAAGACAAATTAACATCTGACGTTTGGACAAGTATGATTCTGGTTAACTACCAAGTATGGCAAAAAAGCAGTTTGATGAGAAAGTCTTCACACTAGACTGGCAAGGCAACCATTACCCGTTGATTGGTTACATTGACTAGTCCCCTACGCCTGTGCATGGTATCAAGACTGGACTGATTGGTTTGGTGATTGGTTAATTCTACAAGGAAGCAGAATGACTCTAACTTCAACGGACCCATATGGTAGGGTGATCGAGCAGTGCCGGGTCAAGACTTTCCCGCAGTGCTGTTGAGCTGAGGCCGGTCCAAGAAGAGAACCAGTGTGCGTGTAGGAGCCCTTTCCAACTCCAGCACAGTGATGTTGTTTGGCTGAGTGGTGCTGAGAAGAGGGCCGGGGACGTAGAGCGTCTGCTGAGGACCTCTGACTGGCCAGTATCGCCCGAGGTTCACTCCATTAATCCACACTTGACCCTGGAAGTTTCGGTAAATAAAATATGGATGCTGACTTGACGTTGACCGCATTTAAACTATATAAAATAAGTATTTTAAATATACCAACCATCATACTTGTGTGTAGTTGAACTGCATTTGTACCTGGTGAGTACTTGCTGATATTCAGTGTACACTTACTTTGGTCCAGTTATTAAGCTTGAGGAAGGTGTCCCATGCCAGACCATTTGGCTGCAGTGTGCCCATGTAAAACACTGGTCCATCTGCAGGTCCTTTGGATGGGCTTGGATTGTGCTGTCTCTGTTCAGAATGAGGCCATCCCCTCTCTATGGCTCCGTCAATGTCCAGAGGAAAGATTTCCCAGTCGGTCAAAACGTCGTTTCCCAGGATCAGATTGCTCAAGAGACCCTGCAACCCACACATTACGTTACTAAACCAGGAACATCCACAAGTAGGTCTACGCCTGCCTATATCAATACATCATCAACAAAATCCTTTTGGTGCAATTAATTATCTTGTCTCAGTACCATTAACATGGTTATAAAAAACATCTATGACAAGACTTAATTTGTGTTTTGGTAACATGCCTTGTAGTCGTTGATTTTGCTGCCAAAGTTCACCCTGCCCATGTTTTCCAGTATAATGTCCATAATGTCTCCTCTCTGTCCAGTGACTTTAATTACCAGAGCAGTGTCCCTCTGTAGTATGCCTTGGAATACCTGCTCACAAACACCATAAACAATATCAGATCACCAAGCATTGTTCAATATTTTATATAACATCATTCTGCATGGACAAAATACCTTATGAAATTTCATGCTTGTTTGTTTGTTTGTTTGTTTGTTTGTTTGTTCTTCTTCTGTTGGCCGCACACAGCCAAACAAAAACAAAGCCTATTGTGTGTACATACCCCATTGACGGACACATATGCACGGTCATGAACCCCATTCAGAGGAGAGATAAGGGGTGTGGCCTCTGAAAGGTCCCTGGGCAGTTTGGTCCTGTACAGCATATAGCCATAGAACTAAACATAATAGACAAAACAATATGAGAAGGTGTCCAGAAGCTCTCCATGATGAACACACCAGAGAATCCCACCTCAGTCGCTCACCTGTTTCATCTCTTCAAAAGACAAAGGATACTGACATTTGACTGGTCCCTGTGGTGATAGGACATTCAATAGACCACTAATGTTGCCCACCTGTTGAAACAAATTGTTAAATATCAAAATGTTAACTACTATATTGTTATTACAGAATTATGCAAATTATCAACCAAGTGTTTGTACCTTTTTCAAGGTCACAAATCCATAGGCAAATTTGGGTGAGGCAGGAGGCATTGGACCAGCTGGGATATCTCTGAACTGTATTGGGTCGAGATTAATGAAAATTAAATGACTTCTAATGAACAAACAAACCCTGAGGTTCCACGCTTCTGTTTCTTCAGAGGGAATGAAGATGACAACATAGTTACTGAACAAAGGCGGAGCAGTGCTTAGGCACCTTCTTAATGACAACATAGTTACTGAACAAAGGCGGAGTAGTGCTTGGCCACCTTCTTAATGACTTCCCTGATGGCCAGCAGTTTCTCAGTGGGGTCTCCGGCTTCAGACAGCGGGGCGTTGTAATCATAGCTGGTCACTACGGAGCGGTACCTGTTGTTATGGTCAGCACCTACAGGAGAACATGACGATGTTGCTATTAATAGTCATTAGAAATGAACAAGAATTCAAATGAACTGTAAATGTACTTTCACCATTCCAGTAGCCGAAGTTGGTTCCCCCTTCAAACATATACCTGCAACAAAGTGATTTAATTTTAGCTTCAAAACTTCACTTAAATTTCAACAAAACAGCATACATACAACCAAGTAACATACACAAAGTACATTATAAAAAACAACACATAAAATGTTGGTTTGTTCCAAACGGTATTGACCGAGTGATTATGGGACATACATGTTGACACTGGCCCCCATGGATAGCATTTCTCCCAGTATTCTGCTGACCTTCTGAATATCCACAACAGCATGTGGGTCTCCCCAGTAGTCCAGCCAGCCTGTGTAAAACTCTGAGTTCACCTGCAAAAAAGCTAAACATTGTAAAACGTTCAATAACTCAGAGGTTTAGTCCGTCTGCCTTTTTATTGGCTTTATCGAGTTGGCCAAGTCACATTACTTGTTTGTCTATGTTTTAAAATCCATCTCAACAAGCTGATATGGAAACAAAATGATCAAGATTGATTTCCTCTACAGGAATAAGATAGGCTTGTATCATGAATGTACAGAATAAATAGTCAAGAGAACTTTTCCGGTTTGTACTTCACCCAGATGGGGTGTTATAAATACATACAACATTCTATTTGAAAACCATTTTATGCTGTTAAACAGTACATTGCACTTCATAATGGGATGTATAACAAATGATTTAGTACCCATAGGTAAGTACTATACAATGGGGTTAATCAGTTTGTTGACCCTGTCTGTGCAAGAGGAGTGTTCTTGTTGGTAATTAAATGACAAAACAGTCTAAGAAAAACACTGCACTTTATTTTTATCAGATAACATACCAGGCATAATACTGGACTTATATTGACGTGATGCATCATGACAAACTGTTACCAGCAGTAATACCGTCATGTGCTTTTTATTTACATCAAGGGCCCTATGTAAAATATTCCAATTTATTTCCCCGTTGTAAAATAGAGTTTATATAAAATATTTAATTGTAGTGACACGTTAAAACTCACCAGAGGTCCTCGTGGTTCAAATCTCCTTTGTCTTTGGAAGGCTGTGGATACATTGGTATCTGTACCGAAATGGAACAGAGGTTGAGTCTGCACGTCTCATAGAGTTAGGAATACAACATTTTGCAGCTTTCTTAACTTGCAAACCTGTCCATCAAATACAGATAAAAAAGACAATAAAAGGATCTTGTTCTAACTTGTAGTGTTCCGGAATACTGAATGCTCAAGTGGCTGAAAATACAATTCTTCCTCTTCATATTAAACACTCTTCCTAACAAATCAAAACACTACTATTTATATATTTAACTACTATCATTTACAACTTATATAAGGAACATAGCCAAACATATGTTGTCATATTGTAAACCTGTGTATTGCATTGCAAAGGAGATTTTGCAATGTAACCACTTGGAGCAAAGCATCTCTATTGTGATAGTTAAACTGCTTAACAGTACATAGCCTTTGTGTGGCAAGATGGGATATTTACGAGTAAAACGTCAAGGGTGTGCAGGTCACTTGGAGTTTACTTGAAATTCAAATTACACTACAGATGATTTGTAAAATAGATATACATCTTTGATCACTTGAAAACTACCTGTGCCAAAGTCTATGGTAGCGTAGAGTCCTTCCAAAGTTCCACAGGTCATTTCTTTGTCAGTATTTCCATCAGTGGTGAAGAGGACAACTTCTTCCCCCAGGAAGAAACGGAAAAGTGTCCGCAGATGACGAAGGTAGTTGTAATCGCAGGCAAAGTAGCTCCCATACTCATTCTCTACCTAGGGATTCACAAACACAAAAAAACAAATGTCAACTGACAAAACACTTTACTGATAACCTTATCATGCGAATCTAGTTCAACATAGCAGCTAACTATTAGACCTGCACGCTGATGATATTCCCCCCGTTGGTGTAGAGCCAAGGCTTCATCTTTGGAAGTAGCACAGCGATCCAGTTGCTCACTGCTTGCAGATAGTCTAAGCACAAAGACAAGGAAATAATGCCACTGCTCCAGCTATTGGCATATGTTTATGCAAGCACATGTATAGGGATTTCCTGAAAATCTGACAGTGTATTCTTGTGTAAACGAACTAGTCAGATATGCTAACTCATACCTGTATCAGCAGACCTAAGAACAATGTTTGGCTTCTGGAGTAACCAGGCTGGCAAACCCCCCTGGTGAAGAGTCATTGAAAGGTGTTGAAAAGTGTCAGTGGCTAATGGAGCATTTTAACCTGACATACATGTACGCAACAGCATAGTTCAACCACAAAATTAGTATATCAATAGATAAAATGCAACTAATTCGGACTTTCCTGTCAATAGACAGTTTGTTCTTATTAGATAGGGTTCTTATGCCTAATAGCATAATCTGAAAACAAGAAACGTCAACGAAAACTATCTGGTCAAAGAAAATGACTTTATAGTTATACATGGCCAAATAGATTATTTACCATCTCCCATTCTGCACAAATGTAAGGTCCTGGACGCAGTATTACAAGGAGACCAGTCTGATTGGCTAGATCAAGGAAGTGCTCTAGATCTCTGTTCCCAGAAAAGTTGTTAATTCCCTGCACTGTCTCGTGAAAGTTCCAAGGCACATATCTGTAAAAATAACAGCATTAAATACTGTACATTAACATTGGAAATATAATAACCTTGAATATTTTTAATCAAGTCATTTGAAAAATGAAGATAAAGAGGGTCATAGTTCAACATACATTTGGATGGTGTTTAGACCAGCCATGTACATCTTGACCAGCCTGTCCTTCCAGTAATACTTAGGGATTCTGGAATAATGAATACTGCCTGACACAAACTGGAATGGTTTTCCATCTTTCAGGAAGCAGTCATTTTTGTAGTCTATGGAGAATGTTTTTCTTTCCCCATTGACCTACAGAAACCAATACATGGAGTATAATTCAAACAACACAACCAAAATATAAAATACACACTGGCATTGAATGAAACAAGACCGGAATAAAGTTACTTTAGGATTTTTATTTTACAAATATACTGCACTATGTCGATAGGTCACATCAATCTTTGTGCATATTTTTCATCTTGTCACAATCATTCAAGTATTAAGTTGTGGTACTTGCTAATTGCAACATTAATATCATATAAATCACCTTAATGGTGTAAGGTACTTGAGTCACTTACCAAGGTTGTATTTACAGCTAAAAAAAAAAAGCTCACAATGATGAGGACATAGATCTTCCCAGCCATGTCAACTATTTTTGCGTATTAGTGTCAGGCTTATCAGACTTCCATTTTATCTCCCTGAACATAGATGCACTGTAAATTATATTTACATAAAAAAAGTAAAAAAGTAATTCATACAGTGTATTCGTCTTCAGTTCCCAGTTAAGCCAAAAGAGTATATCCGCGCTCCAAAAACGATAGTCATGTGACACTCACATTGCCCTCGCTGGGTCCTAAAACACCTATGACACTTCTTTGAAAACTCGATTATTTAGCCTTCCTGTTTGAGGTTTGTTTTTTATTTTGTCCTTCAATTTAGAGGAAAATAGTAAAATAATAATACTATAATACTTCATAATGAAGGGTAACAACGAGATTTGATCAGCTCAATCCTATTCAAGTGAAAAAACCAAATAAACATGTGCTGAGTATATCCGAGGTGCTCAGGAGGCACAT